>SDVV010018954.1:0-13636 GCA_016164225.1 Gammarus roeselii | reverse complement strand
CCGATGACTCTGGCTTAGGAGTGCCGCAGCACACAGCCGATGACTCTGGCTTAGGAGTGCCGTAGCACACAGCCGATGACTCTGGCTTAGGAGTGCCGTAGCACACAGCCGATGACTCTGGCTTAGGAGTGCCGCAGCACACAGCCGATGACTCTGGCTTAGGAATGCCGTAGCACACAGCCGATGACTCTGGCTTAGGAGTGCCGCAGCACACAGCCGATGACTCTGGCTTAGGAGTGCCGCAGCACACAGCCGATGACTCTGGCTCCAGCCATATAGCTAGAAGATAGAGTTGTGCGCTCAATTAACTTTAGTAGTTGTGCTCAATGAAATCGGGTAAAATTCTATGATTGATATATTGTTAACCAACATATTTTTCACTGTTCATACTCGCTAGTGGTATTCATATGCGTGCATGATGGTATCGTTGTATAACTGAACACTGAAATCATCATTGGAGAAATGTCAATCCTCACCAGGATTCGAACCCCGCGTCGGAGGGGTTCCAATGATGAATTCACTGTTCAGTTACACAAGTCTCCTAACGAAATTGTTACTTTGTTCTCTCCAAAATGGTGTTGTTGATGACAGTAGTACGTGTATCCCAATTCAGTCGTACCTACCCTATCATTAGCACTCAGTTTTGTTTTATTATGCACATAACCATGGCTATGGAACCCCAAGTGAGATCGTTAACGTATCTCGTTTAACAACTAGATTTCCGTGATAAAATCTCGTTTTAGACTCTATAGTACCATCTTGGCATCATTATATCCCACTCTATTTCCCATCCTTTAGGAGGCCTCATCCTAACCCCTTCTGTTTACCTTGATGACTGTTCCATCACGACCCCTGCTTTGTCCAGGGCGGGGCTGCTCTTATCCTGGTCCCCGACACGGGTCTTTTGCGGCGTATGCAATGGCTAAGTCAGGCCGGCATAAGTGCATTGAGAGGCCCTGCTCTCAGATGTCCTCCTTGATGGTCTCTTGCAGCACTAGCCCTTAAAGTCCTTATGCCTCACCTTCCTCGCCAAATTGGTCGATGGTAGTCGCCCTATACTTATATATACGGATACACATGCACACCTACACACACACATTAAGGATTCATGTCAAAGAGTGTACATTTTAAAAGATGAGCACGTTTCATTCCAGGTGTAGAAGCTTGGAATGAGCTTCTACACCGATGGCACAGTGTTGATCATCAGTGGGAGTTTGTGACAGCTCGCCTGACTTCTTCTCTGGTTAGGCGATGAGAAGCTTCATCACATATTTCCAGTCCAACTTAGTAATTTGTAAGTCTCGTGCACCTCGGTCAAAGTAACTGGGCATTTTACTTAGTTGCTCTTGCTTACCAGTCTATGAATTACACAAGCTGTTAAGATTTTTACCATTACCCCTCACGGAATGGTCTGTGAATTACACACAACGTTTATAAAGTAATAATAATTATAATGTATATCGATTTGAAAACATATATTATATATAGAATGTAATGATACAGAGGAGAAAGAGACAAGGGGCGTTTTCTGACGTCAAGCCCATCTGTCAGAGTGTTGAATACTCTAAACCCTCTGGGTGTAGTGTAGTTCGTTGAGCTACACGAGCGTCTGCGCGTTACGTTGTAGGGTCGTGTTACCTGTTCAAGTGCAGAGGCGTGTCTATCGGGCCAGCATCTACCTTCCGCCGTTACTCCGGCTAGTGTTGCGCCGAGGAACACATGACACCGACCGCTGGAGTGGGGCGGGTGTACTAACTCTTGAGATTGTTCGCTGTTATAGCTGTTCACTGGGTAGCTGCTACCTGATACACAGCTGCGGTAACATTCTCTACTCGTGCTGTGGCATCAGCATTTTCATGTTGCTGTCACATTCGCAACTCAGATCCCGGCTCGGCGTCGCGTATGAGGAGCTTGTAATGAAATTAAGGATCCGAGCGAGGGAGGTAGGCCTGACGCGGATACCCGGTCAAGAAGTTAGGTGCGGGAGTTTCGAGTCAAGAACGGACGGTGTAGGAGTCGGGGTTAGGGGGAGAGACGCATGGGTGGAATCCTCGTGGGTAGTCAGGAGTACTGGTGTACAAGATATTTTGAGGAAATTGCTCAGACGGATACTGAGAATGAACAAGTGGAGAGACGCGTGGGTGGGATCCTCGTGGGTAGTCAGGAGTACTGGTGTACAAGATATTTGAGGAAATTGCTCAGACAGATACTGAGGATGAACAAGTGGAGAGACGCGTGGGTGGGATCCTCGTGGGTAGTCAGGAGTACTGGTGTACAAGATATTTTGAGGAAATTGCTCAGACGGATACTGAGAATGAACAAGTGGAGAGACGCGTGGGTGGGATCCTCGTGGGTAGTCAGGAGTACTGGTGTACAAGATATTTTGAGGAAATTGCTCAGACGGATACTGAGAATGAACAAGTGGAGAGACGCGTGGGTGGGATCCTCGTGGGTAGTCAGGAGTACTGGTATATAACATATTTTGAGGAAATTGCTCAGACGTGTGCTCAGAATGACCAATTGAAGCGATCGGGATAGTTGAGAAAACGTGTATAAATGGATAAAGGTAAGGATGAGAAGTTCGCGGATAGTCAGGAAGACTGAGTCCTTGATAGTTGGTGGGTTTATAGTTATCCATCACCAGCAGCTCCGATGACCATTTGCATAGTGACGGCTAATGAAGATGAGTCTCTCCAGCGTTTGAAATTAAACCGATGTCATATGTACAAATTAAAATCGGAACTGGTTTATGTATCTTTGCCCAGCCAAGTAGCTAGCTGTTTATTTAATCTCTCTACCCTCACCAATCTTTCCTCCCTCCGCCACACTCCTGAACCTGGTGGTCGGGCCGAGGGGAAATGCTTGGCAATCGCTTGCAGGCGGGTTCCCTCACTCAATGAGGAACAGGACGGGGCTTGTTGCCCTCGTAAGGAGCAGACAGCAGTGCTGACCGACACAGTATGTTAATGCTGCCCGACATATGTTTCAGGCGGCCCGGCTCACGGTTTGTGCGGCCCCGCACACGGTTTGTGCGGCCCGACACACGGTTTGTGCGGCCCGACACACGGTTTGTGCGGCCCGACACACGGTTTGTGCGGCCCTACACACGGTTTGTGCGGCCCTACACACGGTTTGTGCGGCCCGGCAAACGGTTTGTGCAGCCCGGTAAATGGTTTGTGCAGCCCGGTACACTTTGTGTTGCCTGGCAGGCACTCAGTTTATGCCGCATGTTAGGCACTCGGATTATGTCGCATGTTAGGCACTCTGTTTATGCCGCATGTTAGGCACTCTGTTTATGCCGCATGTTAGGCACTCTGTTTATGCCGCATGTTAGGCACTCTGTTTATGCCGCATGTTAGGCACTCTGTTTATGCCGCATGTTCGGCACTCGGTTTATGCTGCATGCCAGCCACTCTGTTTATGCTGCCCGTCACTATGAACAAGTGTGACCACAAACCCAGTTGTCATTGCCACACCCCATAGTTTGCCATAAGTATAGTTGGTGTGTAATTTGTTACGTGGTATTTATGGATTACCGGCTCTGTGAGCGAATGGGTTTCGGGGCGGTCTCTCCTCACCAATAGCTTCTTCGGAATTATGCCACCCAATTGAAGCAGTGTGGAAGAGCATACCTGCTTGTATGCTCTTTTGCACTGTCGGTTGTGCGATTACGGAACTCACTACACACTTCCTTGGTTAGACATAACTAAGGATCATGAGTCAATGGGTCCGCATCAGAATAGCTCATTGTACCAAATCTCTGCTTTACCAAGTGTGTTTTGTGTTGCTTGATGTTGGTAGTAGCTGCAGTTGCTCCGGTTCTAATGTTCTTGAAGGAGGGTTTTTGATTGTTCTATCATCGTGTTATCTTCTGTGTGAGTATTTTCCTACCTCTCACGTCATTCCTACGGCGTCCTTCCTTGTGGACAGATCGTAACGAATAAGGGCTTATGGATGCGTTGAGGTTTTTTTTTTCGAGCTTTTTGGTTTCTGTTATTTGTTTCTTGAACGCTCTCACTCAGCTAGTATTTTACTACCCTCATCGCAACCCTCTTTCTCACTCAACGCGGTTAGAGGGAGGGAGAGGAGTGGTAACCCCCTCTTCCTCCCACGCCGGTGTGGAGACGGCTGTTGATGCTGATCACCACCTCTCATCGTTTACCGGCACTAATATTGATCCTTACACTTGAAAGCACCTCCTCCACTGGCCCTCACTATTAGAGGTCATGGTGGTAGTGAGGGGGGCAGCGAGAGGCGCTTGTGAGAGACAGTGTAGCATTGCGAGGCGGCAAGAGGCAATTACGAGATGGCAGGTTGTAACAAGGTAGCAGCGTGAAGTGGCAAGGAGATGACAGTGTGACAGGGCTGCAGAATGGGGGTGCAATGCGTGGTAATGAAGCGTCGGTAAGGCTGGGCCCTTCTTGAACAACTCGTAAGGCTGAAAATGCTAGCATGTGGCGGCGGTCTCCGAGGCGAGGAATTGGTGTTCGACCAACAGGTGAGGTTGGTTTGGGAGAAACCACATGGAGTAGTGGCCTGGGATCTACATGTTTATCGTGTATCGTAGACGTCTTCACCATGCCTATATCAGGGTGACGATTCAATGCGACAATTTGGAAAGGTCGAAAAAAATTGTAAACGTGAACACAGAAATGAGCACTTTTCTTTGACAAATGACCGAAAAGTGGGCAAATGCGACAACTCATAAGGTGTTGGATTTTTTCAGACAAGATATAGCTATATAAATATAATGAAATGTACCATATTTGGTCAAAGTTTTGTACTAGGTGTGTGACATAATTTGTCATTGCTTTTAATAAATAATTGTTTATCGCTTCCTCACATGTTCCCCTTTATTAAATAAATTAAAATTTTAAATAATGTAATGTACTTGAACATTGAAGAGGAAAAGGATAAGCATTTCTTGTTTCCAGAGGTACATATCAAACAAATTACTAAAGCTCTTCAAGCATGATTTTTTTTAATACATCATAGGCGCTACGGGCAAGAAAAAAGATGAATGACGAAACAAGAAACTTAAGCAGTAATACTGGAAGGAAACGAAAGTAGTTTTTCACTTTCCTTCTTTGACCAATGCAGGTAATCAAACAAGGGTACCTGCAAGGCTAATGGAGGTCATTGTATCAATAGCAACCGTGTTCGTCGTCCTCTGCCTCTTGAGTTAACAATTTGGGGTGCATTGCAATTGCGTTGTTAATATTTCATTTCAAATTGTAATTAATCTTTTTCAGAATATGTATATGACCATTTAAAATATAGACCTGCGACAATGTGTCGAATTGAAATATGTATGTGGCAAAATTCAACAGAGGAGTTGACCCGTGGGTCAAACCAACGCAATAACCGGATCACCAGCGCTATAAATTAATTGCAAAATTAATTGCATGGGCTGCTACGAACCAACTTCAGCACACTGACACATATTCTGTTTCATAGAGCGGATGATAATTGTTATTCTCTTCTCCAACGGTTTGGATTTAGTGTTGCAATCACAACATGTTTATATTCCTTTATCTGCTCTGTTCTGTTGTACTGCATCAAAACGTATCATCGACACTACCACGGCTGGTCGGTCCTCTGGCCAAAGCCGTGACAACACCAACCGCTGTGATAATCACATGTTAATTATAGCGGGCCCATTAGTCCGGCCGTTCCCTTGTGTAAAGGCGTGCACGTGATGGAAAGCAGGGCCCTAGTTTCATGCTGCCGCTGCTGCTAATGGCCTGCATTCTCAGCTGCTGCTGCTGCATTGATCCGACGGCCGCCACCGCTGGGAGGCCTGGGAACCCCTGGAGGATCTGATGTCGCGCTCGTATGTTGACCGCAGTACGATCCAGTCTGCGTCGTGGGCAGATTATCACTGATATAAACGAACAACCTAGTCTGCATCATGGGCAGATAATCACTCTTATTAAACTAACAACCCAGTCTGTTTATGCTGCCCGCCACTGTATGGTCAACCCAGTCTGCACTCTGTTTATGCTGCCCGTCACTGTATGGCCAACCCAGTCTGCACTCAGTTTATGCTGCCCGTCACTGCATGGTCAACCCAGTCTGCACTCTGTCTATGCTGCCCGTCACTGTATGGACAACCCAGTCTGCACTCAGTTTATGCTGCCCGTCACTGTATGGCCAACCCAGTCTGCACTCAGTTTATGCTGCCCGTCACTGTATGGACAACTCAGTCTGCACTCAGTTTATGCTGCCCGTCACTGTATGGACAACTCAGTCTGCACTCTGTTTATGCTGCTCGTCACTGTATGGACAACCCAGTCTGCACTCAGTTTATGCTGCTCGTCACTGTATGGACAACCCAGTCTGCACTCTGTCTATGCTGCCCGTCACTGTATGGACAACCCAGTCTGCACTCTGTTTATGCTGCCCGTCACTGTATGGCCAACCCAGTCTGCACTCAGTTTATGCTGCCCGTCACTGCATGGTCAACCCAGTCTGCACTCTGTTTATGCTGCCCGTCACTGTATGGACAACCCAGTCTGCACTCTGTTTATGCTGCCCGTCACTGTATGGACAACCCAGTCTGCACTCTGTTTATGCTGCTCGTCACTGTATGGACAACCCAGTCTGCATCACGGGCGGATAACCGTTCTGGTATAAACAAGCAACCCGGCTGCAGTTTGTCGTGATATTGTCATACAAGGTTATTTCAAAAAGACCATCAATCAACATACTATATTCGGCTAAATAGATAGCAATGAAAGACTTGTATTAATTAGTTGATGTGGTTGCATGGTCTCCGATCGCGACCATCAGCTACGCGACCATCAGCTACGCGACCATCAGCTACGCGGCCTGAGGCTGGATGTGGGAACAGGACATACCGGTACACGTGTGTGTGCCCAACATCTTTGTTTCATGTCCCCATACTTGGGCAATGTCAATGCGTAACGAAGATTTCCGGCGAGTAGACGGTTGTCAATAACATCCCTATTACATTAGACATGCGCTGGCTGGAAGATCAGGTAGTATAGTCCGACAAGGTAATTTATAATAAGAGAACCTATGAGCAGCAAACAATCTGATTTGAAGCGAACGGAAATCATTTGGGCGCATACAGCAATTAAGATGACGCCCGGTACAGGGACAACAACATCATAGGCCACGCTTGTGGCGGAAGTGAACGGATGGAGCAGCAAGGGATAGTCTAAGAGAGTGAGTGTTGACTCGACTCCGATACCGACTTGTTGATTGCCTGTGCTCGCTCTCCTTACACCTAACTTAACTCCCATTACTCGACTTGTATAAATTGTATAGTTGCAAATAAATCATATACACAACCCAATCCAATTGTTTGTCTAGCAGTCCTTAGCCTACAATATCTTCAAGATATAATATTATGTACGGATTGAAGTAATAGAATCCGTCTTGGCCTATCACTCCTCCGGCTTCAACCTGTCCTCGAGAATGCTTGTAAATGAAGATATTGTGCATCTATTCCCGTGTTTGTCCATCGCTCTATTCCAATTATAATATGTTTGTGGTCATCTTTTCTCTGTGCGTATTCGTCAGTGATCTAAATTAGGTTAGGAAGGACATTGACTGGTAGTGTGTGTATTTTACGCTCGTCAAAGCACAGGCCCTGTTTTTTAAAGAAAGTATTTCGACAAAATGCGGTCTGATAACCTTGAGATTGACTGACGATTGCTTCTTCAAGTCCTAGTTAAACAATACAGATCCAAAACGTTGCACGTATTATGTATAAATTGTTAACATTACCTCTTCTCTTGATAGTGCGCCAGAAATGCTGAGTTAGAATGTTTTCAATAACTGGTGATGATGTGGAACCTTGAGAAATGTGGCGACGCGTGCGTTCGTCTCGCCAGTGTTGTGTCATGGTGGCCTTGCTTGGATGCTTGCGTGCAACTTAGTGAGCAAACAAGCATGAGGTATAAACATAGCTATTTAATTGGTTGATGTTGCCATGACAATCAGAGAAGAATCTGCCGCTTAAACTTGCAATATCTTGCATTGCGATAACATGATTGATTCCTCTGTTTGGAGTGAGTCACCGATTGGTTCGGAAATGAAAACGCGGGTAAAATATGCTAGTCATTTCGTGGAATCCAGTGAAGTGACATTTTTTCTCGACAATTCCAATGATGTAGTTTCTCTCGGCACTTGCTCACTTGGGAAGCATACTTCGCCCATGCGCGTGTTCACGGTCGTAAGCGAAATGCTTCCTTTCACGAACGATCAGGGTGTGGCTATGCCACTGCGGCTGGCTGAACTTTTCAGTGTTGTTTGCTGATGTTGAAAGTTTGGTGATGACGGGCAGAACTTCGGCCTCCATGTACCATTACACTACGTTATTTCCTTAGCACGTTCAGGTAATAAGTTTAATGGAACAGAATAAGCCTGTCGGCGAACTGGTTTATCTCACACTTGATTGTATACAAAGTAGATCAAGATTGTATTCAGAACAAACCCGTACACTTTTGGCTAGTTGAACATCTGCCAGTCTACCTTCACATGGCATGTTGATCGTCGGACACTCTACCTTTGCATGACAACTTCAGTATTGGCCACTCTACCTTTACATGGCAACTTAAGCATCGGTCACTCTACCCTTACATGGCAACTTTAGCATCCGTCACTCTACCTTTACATGGCAACTTCAGCATCGGTCGCACTACCTTTACATGGCAACTTTAGCATCCGTCACTCTACCTTTATATGGCAACTTTAACATCGTTCACTCTACCTTTGTTTGGCGAATTTAGCATCTGCCACTCTACCTTTATATGGCAGCTTTAGCATCCGTCACTGTATAGCTACACAATAGTTCATAAAACTTAGCAGAAGAAAACTCCCCAATGACTGACAGGTTATGAGAAGCAATTTATTCTAAATTTTTGAGTAACATTTTATAGTTTTGCTACGTACTTACTTACAAAGATTTAAGAATTTTTCGTTATTTTAATTTGTATCCTGCACCTGCTGTGATTGGGTTTTTGCACCTTCGCTCATTGCCCAACCTTTTTCTTTGAAAGCCTTATTACTTAATTTTACATACATAGATTGAACATGTTAAATGATTCGAAATCTTGTTCCTTTAACAACCCAAAATCCAGACTGGTGATATTCAGGGCAATTGTAATCTTGAATCTATCGACTAATTACCTTTGTTTTCCATCGAATGCCGTCATCATCTTGAATAAACTGTCACGTCTACGGTGTAGCTACAGTTGCTAGAGCTAACTACATTAATTCCCTACCTCAGAGTAGGTTAGTCTACTGCTATCACTGCGTCACTGTATTAAACTATTCAAACGGTCTTAGTTTAAAACTTATCCTTTCTCGCAGATTGGATGGATATATTATCCATTTGGTCGGACCTTGCCGCCTCACACGTCCGGCATCACTCACAGTTCGAAAGCAACTCCTCCCTCATAAGATTGGGGGGGGGCAACATTTCGGCATACAACGCCATCTAACGGTGGCGTTGGTAGGCTTATTAGCTTACCTGGTTCCGACCATGGTTTAACGCTTCCAATCGAAAGATTATATCTAGCTTCTTTACTATAATAACCTCATCATCTTCAACATAGATATTTATTTTAATAGATACTTATTTGCATTACTTCTTTCTCAAGCGTTTATATGTCTAGAAGTGATTCAAGAGAAAGAAAACGGAGCACAGTAGTGAAGAAGGCCGGGGATGAAAGGGGGGGGGGGTGTTCCCCTACCCTCACCTCAGGAATGCCAAACCACGACACCAGGGTTCCTTCACTATCGAAACACATACACATGGGTTAACAATGGGATGTCTTAGTTGGCAGGGTATGAGAAATGTTTCCCACACCTGCCCCGTGGCAGCGATGATCGGCCCAAGCTCGACTGCTTGGCAGCTGCAGTGACTTGTTTATTGTGTCGCCGTGTGCCCATTGCAGGACATGTTCAGCTCATTAGGGCCTTGTTAGTGGTGGCTAACTGGACACATTAAGCGGCATTAGTGCACCTAATGCGGAGATGTTCCTGATGGCCTCGTGTCGATATTGTTGTTCTGTCTCATTAATAATCTGAGGTGCTCGCCATGGCTCACAATTTCCTTCAGTCTCACTGCCTGCCATCTCCCTCCCGTCTCACTAAAATCTCTTGTCTCATTACCTGCTATTTTCTTCCAAACTACCTTATATCACCATCATCTTCCGTCTCCCTGGTCACTCCATCTTCCGTCTAACTGGTCACTACCATCTCCCGTCATGCTGGTCGCTACCATCTCCCGTCTCTCTGGTCACTACCATCTCCCGTCTCACTGGTCAATACCATCTTACGTCTCACTGGTCACTACTATCTCCCGTCTCACTGGTCACTACTATCTCCCGTCTCACTGGTCACTACCATCTCCCGTCTCACTGGTCACTACCATCTCCCGTCTCACTGGTCACTACCATCTTCCGTCTCTCTGGTCACTACCATCTCCCGTCTCTCTGGTCACTACCATCTCCCGTCTCACTGGTCACTACCATCTCCCGTCTCACTGGTCACTACCATCTCCCGTCGCACTGGTACTACCATCTCCCGTCGCACTGGTCACTACCATCTCCCGTCTCACTGGTCACTACCATCTCCCGTCGCACTGGTCACTACCATCTTCCGTCTCTCTGGTCACTACCATCTTCCGTCTCTCTGGTCACTACCATCTTCCGTCTCCCTGGTCACTACCATCTTCCGTCATTCTGGTCACTACCATCTCCCGTCTCTCTGGTCACTACCATCTCCCGTCTCACTGGTCACTACCATCTTCCGTCTCCCTGGTCACTCCATCTTCCGTCTCACTGGTCACTACCATCTCCCGTCATTCTGGTCACTACCATCTCCCGTCTCACTGGTCACTACTATCTCCCGTCTCACTGGTCACTACCATCTCCCGTCTCACTGGTCACTACCATCTCCCGTCTCACTGATCACTACCATCTCCCGTCTCACTGGTCACTACCATCTCCCGTCTCACTGGTCACTACCATCTCCCGTCTCACTGGTCACTACCATCTTCCGTCTCTCTGGTCACTACCATCTTCCGTCTCCCTGGTCACTACCATCTTCCGTCTGTCTGGTCACTACCACCTCAGTGAGTTCTTACTATCTTAAAAGCCCTGTTGCTTATTTACACATGTAAACCTCCTGTCTCACTTGTCACTATCTCCCATCTCTAGTCTCCAGCACCTTCTGTCTGACTCACTATCACCTCTGTTCTCACAATCTTCCTTCTCTCCATCGTATGTCTCATTGCCCTGTCTTGCCCGAGTTGTTGTCTGTCCAAGTTCTCACCTCACCGTTCCATGCCAAGGCTGTAACCAGTGCAGCAACCCACGACGAGCCCTGCTCCCTATGCTTGCTTTTTGTGCCTCACTGCAGTCGCAGCAGGACCAACTGGCGCGCTATGTGGGATGGGAGGTGGCGTTGGGAGTGTTGTGTGCAGAGGCGTGTAACTTCGAGGATCTACAGCTCTTAACCTACGCGTCTGGAACTAGCGCTTACACTTCCAGTTGTGAGTGTTGTAAGCCAGTGATGCATACATTGTGTTGCCAGAGGCGTGTAACTTTGAGGAACTGCAGCTTACAACCTGCGGGTCTGTAACTAACACTAACAGTTCCAGTTGTGAGTGTTGTAAGTCACTGATGCATACATTGTGTTGCCAGAGGCGTGTAACTCTGAGAAGCTGTAAACTTTAAATTAGTGATGTGCCGAAGTATCGGTATCGGTGGGTATCGGCAATTTTTTATGGTATCTGTATCGGTGAAAAAAGGCCGATACTTTGAAATGTATTGGTGTAATTTTGCAGTAATTTTTCAAACAATTCGAATGATTTTAAGTTCATGTGCACTTAACAGTGAACAAAAATATTATTTATATTAAAGAAAAAAATATGTAGCTATGCGTTCGTATTTTTTTAATTAAATTATTACGATTATTTGATATACACCCAAATTTCAAGTTCCAGCATTCATAGGCTGTGTGTGAACTGAGTTAGACTCACACTATGTATGTATGTATGTATTCATTGTTGACGATAGTAATGTACCAATATGAATTCTATTGCAACCACGGATAATCTAGTTTATGTTGATAATTCCACCAAAGTTATGTAGGACTTTCCTACATAAATTTATTTACAAAGCCACATACTTTTAGAAGGTTGTTTTGCCAATTCAATTATTCTGAGAAGGGACAACTAATTTACGCAAATTAACATTGTGAATTTCAGTATACACACTTGCATCATTTCTGGAAATACTCAACATGTTCATCAGTTTTATTTTCTACTTTTAATTTGGTGTAAATTCACTGACATTCTTTTTACATGTAATCTTTCAAAGTAGTGTTTCTCTCCCTAACCACCACACCACGCATCTCTCAAATGCGCTGTTGAATCATTTGCAGTCACTTCAAAGTTCAGTACTTTATACAATTGGTCCACAAAGGGAAGAATGATTTCTCAGTATTCTTTATAATTTGATCTACATTGATCTCATCAAGAAAAAAAATCGCCAGTCATTATATTACCGATGCTGTCACAGGATCTGTTTCATGTGCCCATAGATTATTTAGTTTGTGAGTCATGATGTGCTTGTAATTTACCCTTATATTATAGGTACATTATAATATAAAATAAAATGTGAGTATCAATTCAAAGTTCCGCAAGATTCACTGAGGAATACTGTCTATTTAGTCTATGTATCAAAATCAAAGTGCCTAACAGACTTATGAAGCAATAATTATCGGTGGATAGTCAATCACTGAATATCTTGTATAAGATTTACTAAAGTGGAAATGTATACTTCAACCAATGAATCAAAATTCAGGAAAAGTATCGGTATCGACAAGTATCGGCCATTTTAGTATCGGTAGTATCTGTTTTCGGTATCGACTAATTCTTTGGCATCGGTATCGGCCAAATTTTCGGTATCGTCCCATCACTATTTTAAATGTGCTATCATGTAAGGCCCGTGGTACCTCCTATGAATGTTCTAGGTGTGTTATGCACACGTTATGTTAGCAGAAAAGCTAACTTTTAACGTTTTATAAACAAATATGTTGGATCAATCTATGACTGATATCTGACAAACGTAAATAACATATTAACTGGAATATGACTATACTCCTGCACAACGGTGATCTCTTTGCCACTTATTTAGCATCATCCACATTTCAACTGTTGCCATGGCAGCGTCTGTTTCCACAGCAACATGAGGCAGTGCTCACATTCTCCGGACCGCATGGAAGGCGTTTATTGTGTCGTCATTGGGTTCCATTTACAATGTTAAATGCACAATGGTTGTTATTGTGTCCAAACTGGTTCACACGCTGCGCCAACGCACGCACACGCTCTCTGGGCTCCAGATTGCGTGGTTCACACGCTGCGCCAACGCACGCACACGCTCTCTGGGCTCCAGATTGCGTGGTTCACGCGCTGCGCCAACGCACGCACACGCTCTCTGGGCGCCAGATTGCGTGGTTCACACGCTGCGCCAACGCACGCACACGCTCTCTGGGCTCCAGATTGCGTGGTTCACACGCTGCGCCAACGCACGCACACGCTCTCTGGGCTCCAGATTGCGTGGTTCACACGCTGCGCCAACGCACGCACACGCTC
>SDVV010018953.1:0-13636 GCA_016164225.1 Gammarus roeselii | reverse complement strand
TTTACTATTTAGAATGGTTTATTCCTGAGCTTTCGTGAGGTCCCGAACCTCACGAAAACACAAATGCAACAAAATCACAATAGCGGTAACTAAGCTACGGAATAGAATTTCGTTCCCAAAGTGAATAAAACTAAATAAATTCTTAAGTTCTTGTCGAATTGCGGAGTACTCTGTAGATGAGGGGAAGGTTTTGTGTGTGCAGGGTGACTGCTCTATTAATGGCATGGTGTATTGTTGAAGCTGTAACATGCTTCGATGATCTTCCTGCTCTGGTGGCTTGGTTGTAGCACGAGGACAGTACTCCCATCCAAGTCCATATCATGTTGTGCTGTCCTCGTATGTGGGTATATAGCTGATTGTGGGCCGTGTCTCCGTGCAGCGTAGTGATGTTCGGTGATCCGCTTGTGCAACTCCTTTACTGCCCTCATCAAGACTCATAAGCCAAACAACCCAATCAGGCCCATTGTCTGTTTCATCGACTCCACGACCTACAAGCTTGCCAAGCATTTGTCTCACTTACTTGCACCAATCACCAACCACGGCCCAACCAAGCTGAGGAACACAACTGAAATCAAATAATTTCTTGAAATTGATGTAATTCTACTGAACTACGTTTCTAGTGTCTTTTGATGCGAAAAATCTATTCACAAGCATACCCTAAGATAATGCTTAAAAACTCTTGTTAGTAGGCTCATAGTAGGCTCTTGTTAGTAGGCTCATAGTAGGCTCTTGTTAGTAGGCTCATAATGCAATCGACGAGTTAAGCGAGCACACACGACTGCAAACAAGAGAAATCAGTGAACATTCCAAGTTGTGCCTTGAATTCTGCACCTTTCAATGGAATGGGAAACTTTTCAATCAAATTGAATGGTGAACGATGGGTTCCCACGTGTCAGATGTGCTTTCGGAATTTGCAATGCAGCACTTTGAGTCCGAAGCATTATCAAATTCCCCCTGCGAACCATTGTTTTGAAAAAGATACGTCGACGACATAATAACTGCCAACCAACTGCTCAAATAATTGATTTCTTCAAACATCTAAACTCAATAAATCCACACATTAAAATCACATGTGAACAAGAGGTAAATTTCACTATCCCCTTCCTTGATTTGCTCATCACTCGGCGATAATAACGGACAATAGCGTTTCTCAGTCTATAGAAAGCAGGCCCACACTAACAAGTCTCTGGATCCTTCAAGTTATCACCCGATGTGCCGCAAAATTGCCACAACATCGACGTTACTGCGCCGAGCATCAAGCCACTGCAGTGAGAAGGACAAAAGAAGGGAAATTGCCTAAGTAAAAAAATTACTTGTTGTAAATGGGTACATAAATAACATGATCGAGACTAGCAATCGTATACTCAAAAGACCACCAGCTAAAAACCAAGATAATGCGAACTCTGAAGAAACCGAGGACAACATACAAGTACGTTCCGGCTCCCTACATCAGAGGTGCATCTGAGAGAATATGCAAAATCCTTCGTCCTCGTGGTATTAAATTAGGACACAAGCCGGCCCACACCCTACGTTCAAAATTATGTTCTGTGAAGGATAAAAGAGGAAAAAATTACCGAAATGGAGTTGTATACCAATTCAAATGTAAGCAGTGTGACGTGGGATACATCGGTGAAACAGGAAAGGAGTTGCACGAGCGGATCACTGAACATCAAAATGCTGTACGGAGACACGACCCACAATCAGCTATATACCAACATACAAGGACAGCACAACATGATATGGACTGGGATGGGAGTACTGTTCTCGCGGAGAAATTTCGCCGCAATAATTTTACTATGTACCAATAAATTGAGTCCCGCGTAGTCACCCCTTTCACAAGCTTCTGCCCAGTAAGCCTTGTGGAAAGGAGATTGCGAGCTTAAACGCGCATTATGGGTAAATAGGCGGTGCTTGTAAAGGCTAAAGTTTACCGCGTCACACAACACGAAGCATATAGTGAAGCGGCCTCTACAATGTGTCCTTTCATGATGTGGAATTTGCAAGAGTTATTACCAAAGTTTATTTGTTACTGAACCCCATTTGAAATATTGTGCGTCTGTTTTTGCAGTAAATTTTACTAGGAAGGGATGCGTCGTGCAAAATTGTCATATGTTAAGTCGAGTTTTTTAATGTTATGACATGTTCTGAAATTTTACAGCAACGTGTCATATTATCAAGGAATACCCCCAATGCTTCGACGATGTGATGTTCATATGGACGGAGATGGTATGTTGAGACATCAGTGTTGATATCTCATGGTATGTTGAGACATCAGTGTCGATTTCTCTTGCATGCAATACCGCATTTTCCATTCGAATGTTCGACTGCAGTAGTTAAATCGGAATCCATACAAAAAAATGCAACTAAAAAAGATGTATATTTAACATAGGCTGGAATGTTTTAGTCACTTGTTATTTGCTTTGTGAAAGTGAACTCACCAAACAAACAAGTGTTGTTACCATCTTCAAACCTCCGAAGACTTGTCGTGGAAAAGTTTTTTTTTTCTGACGGTCGTAATTCATTAAGTAATGGTCGTCGTGTGGGCCTTACGTTGAATAGATTTTTGACCCCTGATGAGATTTCTTAGCATTATTTCTGTGGGTTCATCTAATGCACAAAACTCTCAGAAACACTTGCGGGTTCATTCAAGTGAGAGAACTTACACACCGGTACAATGAACTTCTACGCCTCAGACAAGAGATGGGCAGCAGGGCTGCGATCACAATTACTGAATTTTTGATGGTTGGAATCACGGTCATTTGATTCTTTATGCACATGTGTCATGCAATGTTGGATACATAAATTATCCTAGCCGCATCAAGTGGTATGTCAGTGACTGCCAAAGCATCAGTCCCCGAATTGTGTCCTTGTCCAATATATTGTTTTGAAGCGTTGACTGTGAGTTTTGTATGTTGAGTTGATAGTACTATCATCCGTCTGAGTGAAGATATTTGTTGAACCGTAATTTTAACGCACTGTCGAGTAACAGAACTGTTCTCACAAGTAACCCCAGTGGTCGTACAGTATTTATTATCAAGTCAATGTTAATTTAACTCTGATTCATTTCAACCAACATGAAATTGAAGCGTTAACTTCTGCAATCTCTATTCAGGGCCGGTAAACGTAATGGTCTCGTAATTCGTCGTAAATTGTCCGGACGATCTCATTGCAGGGGGCTGTTTTTATACCGCGGCTTGTGTCGCAAGTTTTCTTTATTTAAGGGTATTTGCATTTGCAGCGTCTTTCTGGACAGTTTAACAGTTAAGAGGACAGTTTAACAGTTCTAGCATTCACTATTTCATGTGGATAGTCACTCTAGACTCGTGTCCTCATGTGAAAAATGTAGGTCTTTAAGCCCGGACAAATTTTTTTTATCATCCTGTGCTTTTTTATATATTTTTCTAATTGAATCAATTAACCGTTGTCAGAACGAGTCTCTTTTTTCTTCAATTTTTTTAAACGGATGCGGGGAGGAAAGCAGATGCAGGGTATGAAGTTACAAAGAAGTGCCGACAGATGGCGATGATTACCATGTAATCAGTTTAGCGTCTCAACAAACTTCCTGTAAATTACCAGATTCATTTAGAAATGTGGCATAAGCTATGAGTTCAATTCCTTGAGTAACCACGACCTTCTTTCACGGCGAGATTCAATTGAAATACGAGAAATATCATGCATTACTGATAATAGGCCATTGTACATTTGAAGTGTGATGACGCTGTATGAGCAGAAGTGTGATGACGTGTAATTTAAAGTGTAATAACGCTGCATGAACAAAAGTGTGATGACGCGGTATGAGCAAAAGTGTGATGACGCTGTATGAGCAGGAGTGTGATAACGTGTGATTTAAAGTGTGATGACGCTGTATGAGCAAAAGTGTGATGACGTGTGATTTAAAGTGAGATGACGCTGTATGAGCAAAAGTGTGATGACGTGTGATTTAAAGTGTGATGACGCTGTATGAGCAAAAGTGTGATTACGCTGTATGAGCAAAAGTTTGATGACGCTGTATGAGCAAAAGTGTGATGACGCTGTATGAGCAAAAGTGTTATGACGTGTGATTTAAAATGTGATGACGCTGTATGAGCAAAAGTGTTATGACGTGTGATTTAAAATGTGATGACGCTGTATGAGCAAAAGTGTGATGACGCTGTATGAGCAAAAGTGTGATGACGCTGTATGAGCAAAAGTGTGATGACGCTGTATGAGCAAAAGTGTGATGACGCTGTATGAGCAAAAGTGTGATGACGTGTGATTTGAAGTGTGATGACGCTGTATGAGCAAAAGTATGATGACGCTGTATGAGCAAAAGTGTAATGACGCAGTATGAGCAATATCTGAATAGTTGCAGCATCCATTGCACCCTATTCACTGTATTGGGTCATGTAAGGACGACGATTTTCCTTGTCTCCTTTTTTCCTTGTCCCCTTCAAACTAAAATGTGACCGGGATTGAACGATCCATTCATTTCCAGGACTGTGAGCCAAAGATGTAATGCGACTGAGAAAGGTGTTTTCAAATGACTGAACCGAATGGAAGAGTTGAGAAACATGCAGATAATTCGGTCGGAGCCGCAACCAGTTGATATCGTATGAAAAGCAGTAGTTGACTGACGTCATACTATATATCAACCAGCTCGACAGTGGCAATATTGGAAAGTAGTCGTTGACTGAAGTCGTACTCTATATCAACAAGCTCGACAGTGACAATATTGGAAAATAGTCGTTGGCTGACGTCGTAGTCTATATCAACCAGCTCGACAATGGCAATATTGGAAAGTAGTCGTTGACTGACGTCGTAGTCTATATCAACCAGCTCGACAGTGGCAATATTGGAAAGAAGTCGTTGACTGACGTCATACTCTATATCAACCAGCTCGACAGTGGCAATATTGGAAAGTATTCGTTGACTGACGTCGTACTCTATATCAACCAGTTCGACAGTGACAATATTGGAAAGTAGTCGTTGACTGACGTCGTAGTCTATATCAACCAGCTCGACAGTGGCAATATTGGAAAGTAGTCGTAGACTGACGTCGTAGTCTATATCAACCAGCTCGACAGTGGCAATATTGGAAAGTAGTCGTAGACTGACGTCGTAGTCTATATCAACCAGCTCGACAGTGGCAATATTGGAAAGAAGTCGTTGACTGACGTCATACTCTATATCAACCAGCTCAACAGTGGCAATATTGGAAAGTATTCGTTGACTGACGTTGTACTCTATATCAACCAGCTCGACAGTGGCAATATTGGGAAGAAGTCGTTGACTGACGTCCTACTCTATATCAACCAGCTCGACAGTGGCAATATTGTAATATATAGTGTACATGGTATATTGACGTCTTTCTCATCGTAAGTGTCCACTCAATCTCATATTAATCTGTCAAACTAATAATTTTGTTACAGCAATGCAAAATGAAACTCATAAGAAATTAATTCCGCTACCGCATCGCCTCTCTTTGTGAACAATTCCGCTACCGCATCGCCTCTCTTTGTGAACAATTCCGCTACCGCATCGCCTCTCTTTGTGAACAATTCCGCTACCGCATCGCCTCTCTTTGTGAACAATTCCGCTACCGCATCGCGTCTCTTTGTGAACAATTCCGCTATCGTATCGCGTCTCTTTGTGAACAATTCCGCTATCGTATCGCGTCTCTTTGTGAAAGGTATCTTCATCAATTGCGTCTGATCTGCAAGACCAATGGAATTACAGCAGTTGTTTAACGAACGAAACAAACCATAATTTTTTAAATGTTTTTCGTGGGAAATTGTTGTAATCCATATCTGGTTTGATTCTGTCGCTGTCAGGATTTCTTTCTGAAACATTAACTCATTGAAAAGTTTAATGTAAAGTCTATGGATTTTTGTATGCAATTTCCACTTACTAATAACACAAAAATATTGAAAACCCAATACTCACCTTTCAGTAACAAATCCGCAGATCGTGGGGTCGTTTTATTGTATTTAAGATTGCACCCACTCTTATATTGAGGTTCTGAATGTCATAAAGTTTTCTATACAATGAACGATGAAATTGTGGCTTGTTTGATGCGATATAATCTGCCTATGAAACGGGCAGGGTATTTACGCTGAAATTATTTAGCCCAGAAAGTGTTTACGACGGAAACAGTTCCACGGATTCATTTTAGCTGGACACTGTTTTCGATCGAAAGTGTTTTCGAAGGAAAAAAAAATCTATCGAAAACCTGTTGCCTGGAAAGAAGATTGAACATATTGTTCATTGGCATGAAACGTTTTTGCTCAGAAAGGAAAATGGGGCGAAAGAATTTAGGATGGAAAGTCGAAGGAAGTGGATTTTTTTGCGAAGGAAGTGCTTACGATCGAATCGTCTGTTGTGTGCAATTCGATTCAGTCGAATGTATTTCAGCCGGAAAATGTTTTGGGCGGAATCTGTTTAGAACGGAAAGTGTTTACGCTGGAAATTATTTCGTTTGGGTATATGGACGATGAACAAAAAAACACTATAGTCTTTTCTTGTAAGGTTAGGTTAGGTTACAGCTAAAAACTTACCATCCAACGACAACTTCCAGGGAAAATAAATTCCATCGTAGATTTTTCCGTCCTAAACATTTTTCGTTCAAAACCATTTCTGGGCCAAACTATTCGATCCTGTACATAACTGTGTCAGATGATTTGGGGTAGTTTCCAGCTAGGATTCTTTCCATCTTAAAACTTTCGAGGTAAAATAATTCCAGCGTAAACACTTTCGATCCTAAGAAATTCCGTGCTAAACACTTTCGGTTCTAAAAAAAATATTTGAAAATGCGTCCCAGCGTGTTGAAATTCGATCGTAAACGATTTCCGTCGTATCAACATTCCATCCTATATTTTTTCAGGGTAAGATATTCGCTGGTAATAGCTTTCCAGCCTAAACACATTCCGTTCAAAACTTTCCAGCCTAAACACTTTCGAGGCTGAATGTTTCCGTCGTAAACATGCCACCCCTATGAAACTGCCTATTATGCTTTACCAGTTTATAAACGACCCTGGAACAAATTGTTATATTAATTGAACGCTATTGAACGTGAGGGGTGCATATCGTTCATCGGCGGGCCCATTGAATGGTATATTCTCAAACAACAGCAAGAGCAAATCTTCAGGGCGATCATTTTCCAGCGTTCTAATCAATCAATTCAATCAGGCCTCCCGAACCATTCCCAGCTACGACGACGGATGATGTAAGTGCCTGAGGCGTCCATCATAAGTAACAATAGATACATTGGGATAATAAAATGATTAGGAGATAGTTTACCCTTTGATTGGAAACTTTCAATTCCGCATTTTCAGAAAATCAATCCCGTGTTATGGAAGTGAAATTGTCCATCAACTTCCCATTCCATCAAATGCACTGATCGGGAAAAAGAATTCTGGTCACATATAAATTTTGTGAGGGCCTCCTTTGTTTTACTCAGTACGGTGAATAATCTGGAAACTTGAAAGCCAACAACAAATCATTAGCTCGGAGTTTGTGGAAAATGAATTAAGATAGTACGAACCCTATGAGAAAGAAAATACCAATAATGGAAATATTGAGCTCATATCTATAAAAAATTGGAACTGGAATGTCCATGGTCTTATTCCGAAAATGTAATATATATTTCTTTAGAATTTTAGGTTCATGTTTAGTAAACATTCAATCAGATGTAGTTATTGCTGAGAACAACAAAGGAACAATAATACAATTATCAATTTCACTTATTTGGTACAATTCGGTACTCTCTTCAAGCACACGATTTTCAATATACAATTAAATCGTTTCCAGCAATACATTAACATGAAACAGTCAAACTTACAAACTCCTTGTGTTTTCCTATTCAGGACTGAACAGAAGCGTGACTCGTAACTTATGCCGTTTGAAGTTTGTGTTGCTCTATTTAGTCTATATTACGTTCATGATATGAGCAGATTTACAGCCAACGAATAACGCTGCTTGGAGGAGACTTTGTTTTGTGAGAATAATAACGTTGCTTGGAAGAGACTTTGTTTTGTGAGAATAATAACGTTCCTTGGAGGATACTTTGTTTTGTGAGAATAATAATGTTGCTTGGAAGATACTTTGTTTTGTGAGAATAATAACGTTGCTTGGATAATGCTTTGTTTTGTGAGAATAATGCTCAAAAAATCCCCTTGCAAAATATCCGGGCAGAATTTGTAACTATTAAAGCATATTAAGAGATTGGTGGGAAACTGGTCCCAAAATCCACGCATTTTACGGTTGTTGCTTGAACTTAGAAAGAAAACGGGACCGGGGCGACTGATTTCGACCTTACTTCATAAAACGAAGGGACTCTAGTGTGGCATCGACCCCCGACTGCTTGTACTGAGGAGGAAACTCTCCAGCGCTCACCATGTCCAAATTGTACTAGTTTCTTCTGTACATCGAACAGGTCTTTATGAGCCCACAGTGAGCCAATCCTTGTGAGTTCACCATTGAGATTTTCGTCGCCTCTGAACTGAAGATTTCAACATCTCTTTGGTGATATTGTACGGTGTTCGCGTGTTCGCATGTTTGTGTGAACAGATATAGGAGGAAATATTTCTATGTATACACATGTATATACAATACCAGGCTCACTTCTGGGATGTTAATTGGAATCAAACTTGCAAAAGAGACGTACCTACATCACTGATGGAACATCAAATACAGCCAAGTCCATCAATACGTCTGAGATTATCCAACCAACCTAGTAGATTTCTTTCAGTAAATTATATAGGAAATGAAACATTTGACGATGGTGACCGTTCTTTTCTAAATATAGAACAAATGCCACATGGTTACTGTCCACCGTGCTAGAAACCGATGTATTGCCATGATTCACTAATACATGTGATCATGGTTGTTGTCCACCTTACGAGAATCCGTTGTGTTGTTACGAGTCAGTAATACATCTGCGCATGGTCGTTGTCCACAGTACGACAAACCGTTGCGTTGTTATGATTCACTAATACATTTGAGCAATTTTCTTAAAATTTTGCATTTCGAAGACAAGTCGCAAGGAAATAGTCCAACCGTTGCCTCCATCAGCACAGTGTGTACCGGTTGCTTGTGTACCTGTTGTTTGTGTACCTGTTGTTTATGTACCTGTTGTTTGTGTACCTGTTGTTTGTGTACTTGTTGTTTGTGTACCTGTTGTTTGTGTACCTGTTGTTTGTGTACCTGTTGTTTCCACTATCGTTTGTGCGCTTAATAACTAACTACTAGGAATTTATATATTTATATACCCTGATTTCTGTTATTAACATTCCTTACAAATTGATAAAATTAAACATTTTCAATTCAACTGATACACTTTCTTAGTGACAGCAAAATCATGAACCAAATAAAACAGTGTTTTACGCATTCTTTTATATATCATTTGAATATCTTGCAGTGGAAAGATCTACATATTCCATTGTATTGGAGATGAAAAAAAAGGCCAATACATTTTTTTGAAAAGGACTGTTATGGAGTACCTAAACAATGCTCAAGAGAAACTTTAAACCGTTGATTAACATAGTGCTATCGTGTATTACGACACAGCTTATTCAAAATGTGCCATTCTATGATCGGTGAACAGTCAGCCTAGGAGTTGGAAGCTGTCACACGTACAAAGAGTCGATCAGCGATAACGCGATGATAATTGAACCCCTACGGTCGATCAAGGGACGAATCATGTGCATGGAATAACTGTGAACGTTGCCTAAGTGAAGCAATGTTTGAATTTGAAGAGATCAGCCACATTCATGTTATAGAAAAATCACTGATGATTATGTTACTAAGGTTCAAAAAAGCCGTCGTTCAAATATTTATTGCTCAATTAAAGTTCGCTATTGTCAACCAGATATAACACAAATAAATGTCGTTCTAGTCAAGCAATATCTGAAAAGTCAAATACATTATTTTACACAATCAGCATGACGTTTATTTTAGTTCTATAATTGTCTATATATCCCTCTACCATTTATCTTTCTGGTCAATTGAGTACTCTGAATACAATTTTATTCTCAAGCAGTTGGTTATGATACACAATTTCCTGCACGGTTCTGTTTGTAACGTTTTAATTGTTAAGAGAATTGAGGCGACTTTGCACTTTCATTTTTTTATTGTACCTGACGATTATAGCAATGTTGAAATAGTGTAGTCATCAATAATGTGATAGTGAAGTCATCATTGCAGAAACAATTTATTGCCACATCGACTATTGGATGTCATGATCTTCCAATGGCCTTCCAATGGCCTTTCAATGGCCTTCCAATGACCTTCCAATAGCCTACCAATGGCCTTCCAATGGCTTTCCAATGGCCTTCAAATGGCCTGCCAATGGTCTTCCAATCGCCTTTCAATGGCCTTCCAATGGCCTTCCAATGGTCTCCGATGGCCTTCCAATTGCCTCCTAATTGCCTTCCAATGGCCTTCCAATAGCCTTCCAATAGCCTTCCATTGGCCTTCCAGTGGCCTTCCAATGGCCTTCCAATGGCCTTTCAATCGCCTTCCAATGGTCTTCCAGTGGCCTTCCGATGGCCTTCTAATGGCCTCCCAATAGCCTTCCAATGACCTTCCAATGGCCTTCCAATGGTCTTCCGATGGCCTTCCAATTGCCTGCCAATTGCCTTCCAATGACCTTCCAATGGCCTTCCAATGGCCTCCCAATGTCCTTCCAATAGCCTTCCAATGATCTTCCAATGGCGTTCCAATGGCCTTCCAATGGCCTTCTAATGGCCTTCCAGTGGCCTTCCAATGGCCTCCCAATGCCTTTTTGATGACCTTCTAATGGATTTCCAATGTCCTTCCAATAGCCTTCCAATGACCATCCAATAGCTTTCCAATAGCCTTCCCATGGTCTTCCAATGGCGTTCCAATGGCCTTCCAATGGCCTTCCAATGGCCTTCCAGTGGCCTTCCAATGGTCTCCCAATGGCCTTTTGATGACCTTCTAATGGATTTCTAATGTCCTTCCAATAGCCTTCCAATGACCTCCCAATGGACTTCCAATAATCTTCCAATTGCGTTCCAATGGCCTTCCAATTGCCTTCCAAAGGCCTTCCAGTGGCCTTCCAATGGTCCCCCAATGGCCTTTTGATGACCTTCTAATGGATTTCCAATGTCCTTTCAATAGCCTTCCGATGACCTCCCAATGGCCTTCCAATGGTCTTTCAATGACCTTCCAATAGTCTTCCAATGGCCTTCCAATAGCCTTCCACTGGACTTCCAATGGCTTCCCAATGGCCTTCCAGTGGCCTTCCAATGGTCTTCCAATGGCCTTCCAATGGCTTCTCAATAGCCTTCCAATAGCCGTTCACCGGCCTTCCAATAGCCTTCCAATGGCCTTCCAATAGCCTTCCAACGGCCTTCCAATTACTCGTACTGCTATAATTAGTGAGTCCAAGTTGTCATGTTACCCTCTACCCCCATCCCTCACCCGGTCTCCCCAGCATCATGTTCTGCGCCCCACCACTTTCTTCCTCTCCATTCATTCCTCTACACCCCATACCATCCCTCCTCCCCATACCTTCGCTACTCTGTTGTATATACCCCTTACACGGTAGAGGATTGTCTGAAAATCTGTCAACACGACGGCCACACCCTCCCTACTCCCCTACCACCACTACTCTATTGTGTACATCCTTTACACGGTAAAGGATTGTCTGAAAAGCTATCATAACGACAGTCATTTCAGTACTGAAAATCTTATAGCATCCATTATAGCGTCATGAACACTCTCGAAATTTTGCTGCAACAACTTTCTGTTAAAACGAAATGGACTCCCTTGGGCAACATGGAGTTCTTTATCATTTCGGTGTCTTTCGTTGCTCTGATGTATTTTTTCATTGTTTCAATATCATTGTAGTTCCCACGTATAGTCTCTTGATTGCTCACTATTCACGTAATTGTGATCCCGTGGGTCACCTTCAAATTGACGTGTATCCAGTGTCCCCCC
The DNA here is from genome assembly GCA_016164225.1 of Gammarus roeselii. Taxonomy (NCBI): domain Eukaryota; kingdom Metazoa; phylum Arthropoda; class Malacostraca; order Amphipoda; family Gammaridae; genus Gammarus; species Gammarus roeselii. The sequence goes on along the minus strand of SDVV010018953.1, from coordinate 1,696 downwards.
AAATCATGAGTATACATTGCAATGTTTTCTGCAAGCCTTGCGAGTTCATACAAACTGAATGCTTCCAATTTGTATAAAGGAATCTGAAGAAAAAATGTTACGGTGCTTTGTTAAATTTTTTCAAGCATTTCCATTGCATTTCCATTGTTTTGTGTCCTAGTTAAACAAAAAATATTCGCAAGTTTCTATTTCTTTTTTGCAAAAAACAAGATCTATTCGTATTCTGGCAGCGTCGAAGTTCAACCTTTTTAATTCGGCCACTCTTTTCAAAACTTCTTGCAATAGTCACATAACAACTGGACAGCATTTATGCAAAGTAATGTTCCAATCAATTTAGTTAACAACAGGCAACTTGATTTTCTTCAGTAAATTGCTTTCAGGCTATTGTTGTAGGCTGCATTTGTTTTTCTCCCAAGTTGGCTTCTCTGGAAAGGTCGTAAACTAGATACAAAAGAATCGTAGTGCATCACACAACAGAAGGAAGCAAAAATATCGACGACAACAAAGCTTTTTGTGGGACCAGAATAGGACAATAATTCAAGCGGTCCCATTGTATTCTAGTTCATGCAAGTCGATGCTATGAAGGAGTAATTAGGACTTGACTAAATATTCAAATAAAATTTAATTGTTACGCCAATTTAATGGTGATATTAGGAAAAATGAATCATAAGCTATTGGCAGTGTAAATTGTGCTCCAGAAAAAAAACACCTCACGTGACAAATTGAATTTTCTTATTTTTCAAATGTTCCACTGACAATACTGTTGCAAATTTGCAGTACACGAGCAAGTTTCATGAATGCTTAATCGATTCATTATTAAACAATGAAAACCTAAATAAATAATTCTGCCATACATCCATGAACAGGACAACAACATATCATAGAACAAAACAAAATTGCGGTCATAATCAGTTTGTTGTCTCGAAACGTACAGAACGCGGGAAGTCCCATCAATTCAAGTTCAAAACACCCAGTTCGCATTTACCGACGTTTTTTCGCCTGAATAGGCACTGCCTCATAGTGCGTTAACTGCATGAGCAAAACAATGGTATTCCTATCGAAACAGTTGTAAAATTTACACACTTCACGGCAGTGCTTTGATTTTGTCTGAAAAACATCGATAAATGAGAATGGAAAATGACACAGTCATCAGTTGATTTATTTCCAACCACCATTGCGTCAATGAAAACAGCGGATCCTTCAGTATATCGTTCCACCGGGGCAATAAAGAGGTTGTTCGTGCCTGGAACCTTTATTGCCCCGCTGGAACGATGTACTGTTTCCCTCCTCTCTCCAGTGTACGTACTCTTCATTCGTCTCAATGTTCGAACCGTGTCGTCTGATCATCTTACACAAAAACGTGACCCTTTTTACCACCTGAAAAGAGTTGTAAGGGATTGATCTTAGTTTTTCCTACTGTTGTTACTGCGTGACAATTAGTTTAGTTTATGTACACGCTGTCTCTTTCGTAGATAAGATACTTCAGGAACATCCTTAAGATCTTGTTTTCCTGAATCTATTGATGAAATTTGTTCGTACTTCTGAGACGTCCATCTGAAGAGCTCACGACAGCGAAACGCGTCATGGATAAGAAATTTCAACTCATCTTCAGAATTATTATTACCCCCCCGATCTTCATCACGATAATTCGTATGTGTATATATATATATATATATATCTATAAATATATATCTAT
>SDVV010018952.1:0-13636 GCA_016164225.1 Gammarus roeselii | reverse complement strand
CCACTCTCCACCCACAACAATTGTGTCCTTGTCCTGACTTCTCCTCTCCAGGCAACCATTCACACACCAATCGTGCCAATGCCCTAAACCTGCCTTCGAGGCCACTCTCCACCCACAACAATTGTGTCCGTGTCCTGACTTCTCCTCTCCAGGCAACCATTCACACACCAATCGTGCCAATGCCCTAAACCTGCCTTCGAGGCCACTCTCCACCCACAACAATTGTGTCCGTGTCCTGACTTCTCCTCTCCAGGCAACCATTCACACACCAATCGTGCCAATGCCCTAAACCTGCCTTCGAGGCCACTCTTCACACACAAAAATTGTGTCCGTGTCCTGACTCCTTCTCTCCAAGCAACCATTCGCCCACAACAATTGTGTCAGTGTCTAAACCCCTGCCATCAATCCGCTCTTCAAACACAACAAACTTTGTTCTAAATGCTCCGGATCGTGATCGTAACGGATGGCCGAAGTCTACCACCTTCACATTGTTGAGATCTGCCCCGATGAGTCGGGGCAGATTATAAAGCAATGCCAAATAGCACCAACTTTCTCGAAGAACGGATTTGCACTCACTGGGTTCTCAAATGACCTCCATGCTGTATCAAAATGAGCCCCATGCTGTATCGAAATGACCCCCAGATTGTGTCAAAATGACCCCCACGCTGTATCAAAATGAATCCCATGTTGTATCAAAATAACCTCCATGCTGTATCAAAATGACTCCCATGCTGTATCAAAATGACCCCCATGCTGTAGCAAAATGACCCCCATGCTGTATCAAAATGACCCCCATGCCGTATCAAATGAACCCCCATGCTGTATCAAAATGACCCCCACGCTGTATCAAAATGACCCCCACGCTGTATCAAAATGACCCCCATGCTGTATCAAAATGACCCCCATGGTGTATCAAAATGACCCCCATGCTGTTTCAAAAGGATCACCAAAGTCAACCGCTGAGACAATCATGCCAACATCGCCTATGCAAGTTTGTGGAGGCAAATGCTCAAAGTTGGATGATACTTCGCGTTCCCGATGGACTTGTGGCAAAAGCATCACTCTGTTTTTACCCCACATTCGCTGGCGTTATCTTTAGGAGTTCTGCCAGTGCTGGCGAATCGTCCTAGTGCCATATGTGGTGGTCTAGGCGAGTTTAATACCTGTCTTATGAGGACACACTGATGAGAAATAGGTGACTAGGAGCCAATGGTTGGAGCAGGAAAACACAAGTACCACTGCCTTGCAGTAGGCTCATCGAGTTGTTGGCAGGAACATGTCAGAAAGATGGTACTTGATTGCAAGATTGCGTGCTGAGTGAAGGTATGATACTTTGTATAGGTTGAAAATGATTCCTCGCCTATGCAGGTTTACAGGAATTTACCTCTAAATAAATATTCATCTAGTTCAATGGATACACAAGAGTTTACTGAAAAACTTTGCAGGTGTAAACTTTGAAAAACAAGTCGCTTTAAATTGCACGCCGGGTCGGCAGACCAGACTTCGTTCTCCAGGGAGTTAAACAAGCGACGAACGAATTCATGGCGAATGGTGGTTTCTAACCAGTAATATCATGAATAATAAAATGAACAGGAACAATTCATTTCTATGATCACCATACAGAAAGGGAATGGAGCCGCCAAGGGTTGGTAAATCTTTAACATTATGACAGTAATGATTGTAAATAATACAATATTGGTTCTGTGATGATTTGATAACGAGTGAGACCATCGTTCCAACCCTCCCATCTCTAACCTCTCTCTTTCACAATATCAATGTGATCTTTGTCAGAATTTGTTCAATCACCTGGGACTAACAAAGGGTGGTCCTTTGGCGTTCATTAATGCGATAGTGCACGAAAAGTATTTACTAAGCAGGCGAGACCCCTTGACAGAACACAAGGAAATGTATTTCTTCTTCATTTGGCGACAAGTACTCAAATAACTCTATTTCGAGGTATAGTTAGACCACCAAACAGTTTGTGCCACGATAACACACAATTTAACGTCTGTTCCATCCATTACTTACTTGATTACATTTATTTTAACTGTTTATTTTACTTTGTGACGGTAAATATAGAATGCATTACGTTTTGTTTTAATTTTGTGTCTACTGATGATGATGTGAGCGTACAGAGATGAAGACTAAACACAAACAAGCAAGGGAATTTAGGCCACATACTGGAACGGGTGGGATGGAACCCAATGATGCCTTACTCTACAGAATAGGACGAAATGACATTCAGACCAGTGAGTTTATTAGGTCAAAGAGAAAGAATAATAAAACTATTGTTACCTTTACCAACAACCTGTTAAATTCGTATAAACACACGTTTTCAAAGTAGGGCCCTGAGTAAAATGAAACACCATTCAAATAATAATGGTACGGGACTGATCCAGTGGAAAATGTTCTCTTAATAACACTATTGCTTACCAGATCTTGGGAAACGCTTTTCCTTTCTAATGACTAAAATTATGGCAAAAATAAGGACATTTAAATGTTGTTGTATATGTATGTTGTCACTGGCGCGGTACTGCAGGTCCTGGTTTTATTTGCTTTTCATTAGTTTGCTGTGTTAACTCAGAGTCAGATTTGTAGCACACCTTGTATGTCCGAACACAATTGTTCTACTTACTGTCTGATCCCTACGTGTATTCCATTCTGATTCGTAACTTGAACGCATTTTTCGTTATTTAACGCAGGTAAAAAAAGAACACCTCTCCAAGATAGTATAAAGTAGTTACATCGGGGCCATAAATTATGTGACCTAAATTATATACAAAAAATCTTTTCTCCAATTTTTTTTTCAGCTGTGGCAGAAGCTCCAAGGAGGCAATCATTTGTTTGCAATGAACTAGGGAACCTTTTGTGTACCCAACAATGTTGACAAAATACATAACTCGATAAAATTGTACCAGGGATTTAAGGTGTGTAAAAGTTTTGAGGCATACATTGTAAAACATCAAAATACTACGAGTTATCTTGTAAATACATGTTTTTAATTTTATTTTATTTTATTTATACTCTGAATAACCATACTTGTCTGATCATTTGATGCGCTTTCAGTAAAAAAATAAAACTGCTCATGTAAAGAGTCCTCAACATAGTATAGCTACTACCAACTTGTTTTTGTAAAGAGTCCTTTATGTGTTTGCCACTGCCAAACTGTTCTTGTGATGAGTCCCCAATTTAATAACTGGTCTTATTAAACGTCTTATGCTAATAATAACGATAAATGTACCATGGGTGGCAGCTGCTATTGCAAATTAGACTAACTGCCGTTTGAAGAGTCTCCTCCTTCTATCTGCATAACGTCAGATAGCCTCTTGTGGTCGTTAAACCCCGCAAGTTAGAGCGGGCAAGACTAAAAACAATCCTAAGACGTCTTTGGAGGCTGCGATGACAGGCCTCAGGGGATTGGTGCTCGAAAAGCCTCACCAAGTTATGGCTGGCAAGAGGCCTGCAAAGAAGTCCTGAGCCACCTTTAGGGGCCGTTGATTGCAGGCAGCCTATGGGATGCGAGGTGATAAATGCACTCCAACGCTGCTCAATGGATTTAGAAGAGGAATTGTACGATTTATTTCCAAATGGGGCCGGTAACATTCTAGTTCATGCTTTCAAACGTTTTCAATGGCTGGTTTTTAGTTTCTGCAATTACAATTTACAGCATATGTGTAGAGAAAATATTTTTGGGTAGAGATACGCTGTAAATGTGCAAATTCCAATTGTACATTGACATCAGTGGTGGGAAAATCGGCAATAAACCACTTAAGCTAGATGGATAAGCAGAAATCATTCCTTTCCTTATATTTAAGCTGTGCATCAATCATCGCAAAGTTAACTTTCATTTCTTAAGATTATCAGTGACTATAAGTCCAGATGTGCCGATTAGTTCAAATTCACATCAAGCGTGTCTATTTATCACTAATTCCCGTTCACTCTTTTTTGCATCGTTCATGCAAAGATCTCCCCTGCTGGAAATTCACTCCCAAGTTCTGCTCCGTAATGCAAGCTGCATATGTTTATGATGGTCGACGTTTCTGCAAATCACCCAAGCCAAAGGCTGGTGGTGTTTGTTGCTGTCTTTGTGTGGGCTCTGTAGATGAACCGCAGTGAAAAAAATGTCACCATAATCTATCAATATACACGTGATACGCATGCAGGAGTTTAGTAGTTTTAGGGAAAGTAATAGACTAGAGAAAAATATTAGTCTGAATTCCAGTGGGTTGATATTAGTACTTGACAATTGTTTGCATCCGTAACATTATTCACGTGCATGTTACAAAATGAGACAAAATGGAAACACTGTTCACATGTGATACAAATAAAAACAAAGTAATATAGCTGACAGACTGAAAAGAAACGCGTTTACAATGCGAATGAAAAAAGATCTACCGAACCCCAGCGTACCACACAGCAAAACCGTTTAGTCAAAGAGACCTTATCTGAGGTTCAGCGGTCAGCGTTTTAGAGGATTCATTGGAGAACCATCCTGATTAAAGGCCTCAAGAAGTTGTTAAATGAACAAACATTAAAACAAACTAAAAAAACTTTCTCTCATGAAAATATATTTAAGTGGTCGACAGATCTAAGATTGGCACCTGCGGGTCTACGGAGCCACCTCCCTCAGGAGCAACTCTGTATCGGAGGGAAACGGCTCTCGCCGATGATGAAAGATAATAATGGGGAAGGTTTGAGACTGACTTGGAACAGACCATAGTGTTAGAACATATAGGTACTTACATTCATGCATACGTTGATATACTTATAAAATAATGTTTGTTGATTTCCATCAGGCCACCGGTCGGTGGTCGGAGAATTTTAGTAGCTGGTGAAATTTCTCCTTCACGAGCGAAAAAAGCATGTCTTTTGAGCTAATACAGTTTATTTAAATATCGTACTTACATGTATTTTCAGCTTCTACACTATTTTTTCTTTTCGTGTCAGTTTTAATTGCTTAGTTTATTTCCTGTTTGTATCCCTTTCCCCTCAGCAGCTTTATTGTTTCTTTCATAACTTTGTATTTCCTCTGTTTCGTTTCCCATTTGTGATAGTTTTCGAATGCTTACTTCTCCCTAGCACCATTCCAATTTGTTCTCAGATTTTGAGAGTTTTTCTAGCAGACTATAGTAGAGTAAAAGACCTGGGACGGGGGGGAGCGTGCATCCTACTAATGCTCAGCAAAACTAGCCCAGCCTAGGTGTTTCCAATCATTCATGGGCTGGGGTGAAATTGCCTCCTGAGTTTGTCGAGGAGGCTTACAGAAGCGTTGACGTTATTAATATTATCCACATCATTTGTCAAACGGTTCCAAATTGTTGGTATCTTGATTGGGAAAATCTTTTCCAACACTGACGTTTTAAATGTTTTTTGCTGCAGTTCTTGTCCGTTATTTGTATTCATTGGGTTACAATCTCTATCAAAAGATCCTTCATTGCTAGATCTTGTAAATCCATTTAGGCGTTTTTAGGTTTCAATTTAATAGTCTTCTTCTTTCAATTGATATCAGTTTAATTTCGGCCAGTCGTTGCGAGTACATCTTATTTCTCAGTTTCGAAATCATTTTATTTTGCTCCTAGCTGAACACGTTCCATCTTATTACCCTTCTAGGTGAGGAGACCAAAATAGTACTGAAAATTCCATGTGGAACCTGGCGTGGAAGCATATAACGGAAGTACGGCATCCCTGAAAGTATAGTAGAACTATATGATATGTAACCAGGGAATCTATTGCCCTTCTGGTGACTGGCATCGATTTGGTTCCGCCACTTGAGACCTTTGATCTCCATGTTAGTTCACTTCCGTCGTACTGGCCTGGGGTTAGGTTGACGGCCTAGGTTTCGACGTTATCTCGGTGACTACACTGAAAAAGTCAATGAGATTGGTCGAGCAGCTAAGTTTACTTCTGGAGTCATGTTTGGTGTCCTTGATGAGGTGGGAGGTTCTTTCAAGGTAGCATGTCATGCTGCTTCATGTCGATCTTTCCAAGTTTTTGCCGACCACTGATGTGGGACTGATTGGTCGATAGTTCCTTGGTTCCTGTCTACCACCCTTTTTTAATATAACTGTATAGTTTGCAAATCGTTTGGTCTTGAAGATGTACACAAATTTAATTTGCCGAATTGTTCCTCATTCTTCATCAACAAGGAAGTGAATATTTACAAACGTTACATTTGCAAGGTAGTTGTTGAGTATGTTAATCATGTTTGAATATAATAGATTTTAGATCACCTTTATTATTTCGTAATAGATCAATGCTATCCCGACGAGTACGTCTCTCAATCACAAATGAAAGTAACCTTTTTGGATTCCAACATTTTTTCCTAGCTTCTCTGGTCGCTTTAAACCCTTCCTTCACTCTTCTACCAGCCCGCTCATGCGATAGTTCTGATCCTTGTGGCGAATTAGTTTTGTGGACTTGATAAAATATCTGTCGGCATGCAATTGCTTATTGAACTTCAATATAACGCGCCGAAGGATTGCTAATCTGTTCTTTTCTCTTCGGGCCAGTCGCTCACTGTCTCCTGTTGTAATATATTTTTTTTCTTCTTCAAGAGTATAGAATATTGCATAAATTTGTATGGCCGCGCGCATTGAGATGGCTTCTGCCACGCTGAAATATATCAGTTCATCCTTCAAGAACAGAATCTCTATTGGCCTTCTTCACTGGCATCTTCTTTTCAGCACGGGTGATGTACTTGATCCTTCCATGATTCTTGTTTGTGACGTCCACCCCTGGTAAATTGCCCGCAATTATACCATAATAGTATGTTCTATTTTTGTATACTTGGTCAGGCGTATGGACTTGTTGCTTTTCTATTCCTTCGTGGACCATGATCATAACGTCCTTCCTGTTGATAATTTTTTTAACTTGGGTGGTGAGCGTTTACACTGATGCACCGGGACGACAGAGCTCTTGTCTATTCGCCTTACGGTGTTCGAACCCCTTATTTTGATATTTCACGTTGATATCTCTAACTTACAACCCACTAAGCCAATTTCTACCTACTTGAGAGCGTCATAAGAGTTCTTCATTTGAAGGGCTTTTCCCACCGTATCATGTCACAGTTTCCCTCTTCTACTGTTTCAATCAATGGCACTCACCCAGTCACCTCTTTGTGGAGCCTGCTGACGTCATCGACGGTCAGAATGATTACATTGTTGTATGTGGCTCGAGGCCTAGTATTTGGAGTAGATATTATCTGTGTACGAGCGCTCTCTTCCGGCGAGGGGTAGCATGGGGATTATTCACTGATGTGCTCACAAGCAGTATGTGCTGTCACATTTTGGTTAAGCTCTTCTAATTGATTTGCCATTATGTTATGATCTACTGTAAGAGGGGCAGTTTGGGTCTCGTAGTTCGCCTTCTTAGCCTCCGCTGACAACGAGCAAAACCATGAAATCATTTTCGGTTTCTGTTCGTGTTGGGATTGCCATTAAAGTGAACAATAAAATAACTCTTGTGGCATGAAAAACCTTGAAAAGTTATGCGCAATTTTGTGTCGTGACCATTCCTGTTAGCTGTGATCTGGTTAAGGGATGCTTGGAGGGGAGGGAGATGGGCGGATCAGGATTGCGGGGTGAAGGGTTTGTGCTCCCCAGGGTCTGCCTGCTTCCCATCAGTTCAGGAAGTCTTTGATTAAGCCCAGTGCAGTCGCTTACTGATTCGACTGGTCCAGATTTACAGGCTACCGTACTGTTATTAAGGTATTTTTGATATGGAAATAGTATTGATTTAACGTTATAACTTGACACTTTTATCTAGCTTGTATAATGTAAATCAAACTTATTGTTCGCGTGGTATTTGTAAGAAGTTTCGATGATTAACTACTGTGCATTTGATAATTGTTCACAGAGGTCTAAATGAAATTTGCAATTTATAATTCATTGTAATCTAATTTTAACAACACTAATAGCAATATTTAGGAAAGGGAGCCCTTTTTAAATCAAGTTATGTCTACCGAATTTTCATATGCTTAGATTTTTCAACACAAGTTTCTTGCTGGCAATGAGCCGGGGAACACTCACGTCCTATCGCAGTGTTGTTTGGAGGCAGACTGTGATTTCTGCAGTCATACTGTGGGATTTGGTGATGGACTGTTGTGTTCTTAGGCAGACTGTGTCGTGGAGCTTGGAGGCAGGCTGGAATGTTTGGAGGTAAACTGTGGTGTTTGTAGGCAGCCTGAGGTACTTGGAGGCGGACTGACAAATATTCAATTAAAAAAAAACAATCTTATTGTTTCATGTTCATGTGATCGATTTTTTTTCAGAAGAAACATCCCATATCTTTTGAAATTTATGTGTTCATTACATACACATTCAAACTTTAATCCTGTGTTCTTTCTGTTTGGTTATGATGCTCGATGATGAATGTGTTTGGCTTAAAAATAGTGTGTTTGCTGATGGGTGGAGACTGTGACTGGCCTACTGTGGTTCTGGTTGTGCTGTATAGGAAAAATATCATATTTTCTTCGAATTTTTAGATGTGTTATCCGGGGATAATATAGCTACTTTTCTTTCGTCATGTGTGTATAGAATGTGACTGGTTAACTGTTGTCGTGGTTGAGAATGTGGCTGTTTAACTGTCGATGCGGGTGTATTACTCGTAGATGAAAGTGCCGGTTTTTCTGTTACATGAGCGAGGTTGACTTTGATTTTGGCTTGATTGTCTGATTTAGTAAAGAGTTCTCATGCACCAATTGATTTGACAAGTCAGGTTTTGCTGGCATCACTTATTAGCTGTGAACAAAGATATAAATAATAGTGTTTTTCTTTCTCCGACAATCCCTCAAGATACCGGTTCAAACTACAGTAGTCCAAAAAACTACGTACCACGCTGGCGGCGGCTTTTCATTTGCCTCTTTTGTTTGGCGCAAAACATGCTGGCTCATTATTTTTCCATTTCCAAACAAAGTACGCTCACGTGAAATTCATTTCAAAGTTCCGGTCTTTGTTCTTCTGAGTCCGAAAAGAAAGGGCAGGCTTTGAACTCAGGATGGTTAGAAGCGCTGCATACATAACGAACTCATGCTCGCTCCCCACTCTTCTTTAAGGTGGTCTCCGAATACCTTGTTAATGGAAATGTTTCCGCTCCAATGCGAGCGTCTGTGGAGACAAATAATGTGATGTTTGGGGTGGACTTCACCTTGTGTCATATAGAACAGAATGGACTAAAAGAAAGGAAATTCAAATGCTCTACTGGAATTGGTTATCTAATCAGTGTTATCTTGTTTGCAGGTTAGGTTAGGATTTAGAATTAATTATTTTTTCGGTTTTAAGCGGGATTTACCTCCTTCCTCGCGAGACAGTGTTTTCCACTGCACATATACAAATTTTGATAAAATTTGCTCTTCACAGCTGGTCTATGGTTTCAGTATGTGGAACACATTCATTTCACTCTACTGTATGGGTCGAGCTTACCTGTTAGATACACAATTCAATCTATGATCCACTCGTTATTGCTTCGCCAAGCTTCACTGTATGGTACACTTTATATCTCAAGGTGAACGTTTCCCTACAAGGTGTGCCCTTCACTGTACGCTTCACTGATTGTAGACCATTCCCTTGCAGTAACACTCTTCGCTCTGAGGTTCAGGCTAAGCTTTGGGGTAAATTCGTTGGTGTTAGAAACACATTTGACCTAATAAACAGGCTTTCCCATGAGGAACAAGCTCAATTGCTGGCTCATGACACACTACTGAATACACTGTGGTTACTCAGAGAAAATCTGTAAAGAACAGGGCTGAACAATGCACTGAGTACTCTGTTTTAAAGTGAATTACTCCACTTTTGAAAATTGTTCCCCGACTTAACCGAGTATAGTAGACTGTTCCAGCAAATATTTATTCACAAAATATTTCATGAGTGAATGAATGGAAGTTTTTCCGTGCTTATCAATGAGAAGAAGATTATAATCATATTAGTTTTAGCAATTCTCTGTTCAGCGAAAGGAGGTTATTGTAAGAAATGATAAATTATGACCGTTAATATGAGAAGTTTCACCCGTTGTCCATGTTTGGTCTCAAGTCTCATTTCCATGCAATAGTTGTCTCACCTTCCCTGCCACACAGGATAACTCTTGCGCTTGTCAAACTTACCCTGCTGACTTGAAAAAAAAACAAGGAGAGGCAAGTGATTGAATTTAGGTCCCTCGTGGCAATGTTTGAACGGCTACTTCTGAAATCTCTGCCGTTGGCCGTTTGCCCTCAGGAAGTCTGCATTGACGTAGAGAGGGTTCATAAAATCCGGTGGGTATGACTTTATGTCAAGGGAACAGTTTACAGGATGGCATAGGGTAAACCCAATGGTTTTGGATGATCCAAGTAACCGGACGCAGTTCATACAGAACACTGCCACAGCTTCAGTTGCCAGCTGCATGCAGTTACAGTACTTGTTAAGCCATTTCTAGAGATTAGTAGTCAAGAAAACACAGAACAGCAAGTTGCAAACTCGAAAAAAAAGTGTTGCGTCCTGCTACTTTGAGCGTTCATGATCGTCAAGTAAGTTCTCTGCCCATGGGGATTATTTATTTGAAGCCTTCGTTTCCAAATATTTCAAGTCAGTTGAGATGTTTAGTAGCATACTATGTCCTGATGATTGTACAATATTTATACACAGCATACATCATCCATTTGTGAAATCCCTCAAAATATATCTCCACGAGTACATAGATTTGTGATGTGTTATTTGAAGCTGTCTCCGGTTGATTTAAACATGACCATTACACCAATAAACTACATATCGATGCTCCATTCAATTATAAAAGACAATTAGAAAGAAGCTAACGTCATAGTTGCACCATATGGATTTTATTACAGACAGACCTGTTTCTTCCTTCGGTCGCGTTCGTGAGGAACTGCCATGGGACGACGTCGAGCACTGGCGACACGCCGTGAGCATTGAACTATAACTTGTCTGGGACAAGTTGGAGCGATTGGAACTTGAAAAAACACGGCTGGCGATAGAGACGGTGTGTGTTCTATGCTCTACATATCGTGACTAGGGAGTGTGACTGTACCTTGCCCTCTCACGTAGTACAAAAGTGATGCACTTCTGAGGAGTGAGTCAGTGTTGTGCATATTGTCATTCTAAACATCACTTTGGGGGTGTGAGGCAGTGTATCATTCACACACAAAAAACATTGAGTGAAATTAAATGCCGGGCATTGCTTCTCATTTTTCGTCATACTACGAAAGCCGTATCCTGGCCAGGTGTAGTTATCATGTCCGCCGTCGTTTCGTGTGTCATCATTTAACGTGCTGTCATCATGCCGGGTGTGTCTTAATGTTGCGTGTCGCAACAGCCTTGTCACGACATGCATGGTACATGTTCAGGACACATACACTGCGAAAGCTGTTTGAATTTGTTCTGAAAATGGAGGATTGAGAAAGTGCATTTAAATAGAGATGATAAAAGGTCATGAATGATTTTTCTCTAATTATTGCTCATATATCGTGTCTGACATTAGTCTTCATATCTGAATAATGAATGAATTTTGATGACACAGGGGAAGGTAGCTGGCCAACTTTCCCTTTCACTGCTTAAATTAAAATTTCCTCCCTCACGTTGTCACTCCTTTGGTTCGCTCCCAGCCACATTGCAGTCAACTTCAGTACAGCCAGACTCGGAACGGATGACTCGGCTTCGAACTAAGATAACCGTCATGACTAACCTGACACTCATGACTAGCGTGGTTAGAGTCAACCACGTTACAGTGATCAATGTTGAATTCAACCACGTTGCACTGAGCACGTTTCTGTCATACCACGTTTGAACTCGACACCTGCGGACAATAGAACTCAGCAACTGCAGCTCGGCTCAGGACAAGATGCTGCAAGTTGTTCAATCACACCAAAGCTGTTCTTTCTCAGCAGTCGCGGAACTAAAATTAACTTCTCACTTCTTGTTCCCGAATGAACATTACCATTGTTACACCCTATCTCTTTTTTATCATCACTGGTGCCAATAAGTTGGTTCGTGCACTCATGCCCCCTGGTATTAATTCGGTAGAAAGTTCATGCAACGTTTCATCTGAATACAGTGTATCCAGCATCAGCTGATTCAGATTAATGCGGCGAAGCATAAAATGCTGAATGTCAGAAGACTTTCCCACACAACAGTGATTTTATGTTAATAATTGAGGCAATCACACGATTGTCGACGTTCTAGAATGTGGGACGGGAAGGAGCTAATACGTGACATACGTGACGTGACGTCACCGGATCAGATGACAGGTTTTGGGGATCTATTGTGAGGAAAACAAAAGTATATGTCATCTAATAGCAAGCTAAATAATCAGCACACATGCTGTTCAAAAATTGTTCGTAGGCGTCATGAAAGGTTATGGTTTAGTATAAAGCACAACCCGGATTCGTGGGAGTCAGACCAATAAGGTTTGTCCTACTATGGTGTCCAGCAATCGCGGGAAATAGTATTGGATGAATCATTTGCTGCAGCTGTGATTATCACATGAACTTTATCAATAATCATAAACTTATTCAACATAATATTGATATGTGGAAGTTATAAAATTGTTGTCAACGTTACAGTTTTTTAACTGTTTATAAAATGACTTCCTGAAGCACTGGCACGAATAAAATCTATCCCAAAATATGAATTGACGTCGCTGCCCGAGTGACGTCGCTGCATGATGACGTCGCTGCCCGAGTGACGTCGCTGCCCAAGTGACGTCGCTGCCCGAGTGACGTCGCTGCCCAAGTGACGTCGCTGCCCGAGTGACGTCGCTGCCCGAGTGACGTCGCTGCTCGAGTGACGTCGCTGCCCGAGTGACGTCGCTGCCGAAGTGCCGTCGCTGCCCGAGTGTTTTAGATTCATGCATCACTTTTCCTATACTCCGGGGTTATTTGGTTACGGTAAATTATATGAGCAATTCCTGAGTAGGAACCTTTCCGACAATCGTGGGTCTGACAATCGTGGGTCTGACAATCGTGGGTCTGACAATCGTGGGTCTGACAATCGTGGGTCTGACAATCGTGGGTCTGATAATCGTGGGTCGTGCAATAAGAACCGGGCGACAAACACGTATTGAGCTAGGGCTGTCCGACGACTGTGGAAAATGGCCAAGCAAATGCAGTGAATTTTATTCATTATAATCATTGTTAAATGCACATGCTTGGACATCTCTTAATAACATTGAAGAGAAATTGTCTTGAGTATCATTAAATGCCCGACATTCGTGGAATAACCCAACGCATCACTTTGTGAAGATACTGAAATAAAAGTTGAAAACAACGTAGAGTATACTTTCAACATGTCCGATAAAATCTGATATGTAAATTTTCACTTCAGTTTCAGCTTTTCTTACTTCATGAAAATTGAAAATGAAGCAGTTGTAGTGAAACAATTATCCGCACAGATTTCTAATTATATTCGTCTCCTTTTAATGTCGATGGTGTATGGAAAACGTCGAGTTTCTTCGATGAACATATTTTCTAAGCCTTTCAATAATATCGATACATTACAACAACCGACCTTAATTTAACCCAACAAATTCTGTTAGATGATTTCCAGATCATTCATGCTTGCCTAATATCCCGAATACCAATCATGCCTTTTCTCTGCTGCTGGCTTTTGGCTTCTCTCTCTCTCTCTCTCTCTCTCTCTCTCTCTCTCTCTCT
>SDVV010018951.1:0-13636 GCA_016164225.1 Gammarus roeselii | reverse complement strand
TTGGCACTACATGGTTATGCTGACTGGTTACACTGTGCGGTAAAACTTAATACTAAGTATTGGGGGGTAACCATGGAGAAGGTGCGGTCGCCCTTTCCACCAGGTCTGTAACTGGTAAAAAACACACTGCAAGTCCGAAGAAGTAGGCTTTTAATTAATCCGTTCGATAAAATTATTAGAAATCCGCCCTTCCGCGTCCTTTCTGGACACTCAGGTTACGTGCCTGCAGACTCCGGTGGTTACACCGCGGAATTGCGCTGCATGGATACACTGATCGGTTATACTATTTTGTATTGCTCTGTTGCAGTGCGTGGTTATTCTGTGATTGCGTTGAGGAAGTTACACAACGCGCGGCTACGTACGGTGATTCCAGGTGGTGTAACCACCACGGTTACAAAGAAAATTGTATATCTTACTGTGAGCATGAGAGACCGTTCTCGGTTAATTGAAAAACAAATGCGAAACGTATCGGAGGATAAAAGCTAATGACCATGTGGTCAGGAGGCCTTTATGTGCACTACATTTCGTCCCATCAAAAATCTGTTATCAACTTATATCAATGAATTACGGTTCATTTAATAACGTGGCAGTAATTAAAATCGGTAAAAATTATCTCTGTTTAGTAGAGGAACAGATTGTAACTAGCTTCTACCCTGTGAGAAGTATCCTTGCTAGCTATGTTGCTATTGCGTGTCAATAGCTGGTAGTAGGTTATAATAAGTATCGAATATTTTTAAGTGGATATTTTGTGTTTCTCCTTATCATTCATATTTGCGTTCCGTTGTCCATAAACAAAAGAAATTAACACTAAATAGCAAGAAAAGTATTTGCCTAAGAAATTTAGCGCTTGTCAAATTTGTTATCTATGATCGGGCGAAGATTTGAAGGCCTAGAAAATTATGTTTCTCATGATAGTTTCAAATCATTCATCATGTATACACAACATGAAGTAGTGAGGGTTCCAAAATGTAGTGCGCCTCTAAAATGTGTATTCTTTCATCTCAAAAATGTTAGCCATAGTGCAAGGGCTGTGTAAAGATGCAGTTTTTTTGATATGGCTGCAGTCGATGCAATCTAAATTTTATATTCATTTACGCTGTATCTAGGCTACGAAGCAATCCTTTACCTGCTGCTACAGCTGGTATTGCGACCTTTCGCGATTTGCACCAATAGACGGCCGAAGATAAACAATATGTGGAAGCAATTTATCGACGACACGACAAATTTGATTTCATATGTTATATCTTCATTCCGATGTCCCTAATGTAGGATGTTTGAAATGTAAACAATTTTGACTGGAAAATTGTACATTATTTAGTAGCGTAATCGTTGTGCAGTCGTTCTTATTTTGTGTTTATGTGCTGTAATATATGTTGCAGATCTGTATGTTGAGTATCCACTCATGCACCCGTTCAGTCGTGAAATGTTAAAAGCATTTTCATGAGAGCAATTCAGAATTCAGATTGTCATGAGTCAGGATGCAAGGAATTCAGTCAGGCTGGATAGCTTCAAAAGCCAATCTGCAAGTCTGACAAGAACTGTGAATGCTTCCAAGATTATCAGTGTTAAATTGGCTCATTTACCCCATATTATGTGACAGTTCCTGCATTGCTGGGCCTCAGCAGTTTTTTCTTATCTTTGTAAACTAATCCTGCATGTGCCCTAAGACAATCTTGGCAGAGGCTGATGCCCTAAAGAGTCTGACCCAGTCTCAATAGACCTGTAAGTAGAAATTCTGCCAAATTTATTGCAAATAAATTATTTTTTTGACTTTTTATTGACAAATCTGGTGGCTCATTGTCCACTTTTCCACATTTTTATCAACTTATTCTATTGTCATCAGAAATAATCAGGGCCAGAGGGAAAAAAACTGTCCTACTGGGTTGAGAAATAGGTGAGATATCAGATTGAATATCTGATATCATGTCATTCATTCCAACTTTCTAGAATTTTTCACACCTTATGCAATCTGAACTGTCACTGCATATATTAGTATTTAAGTATATATGAGTATACCAGGCACAATTCTGTGTTATAGGTGCTGCCAAGATTAGTCACATACAAAAAATGCTGCTACCACATAGCGTCAACCGGAGTGACTCCCCGCATTTAGTGCAAACTTTGAATAACTCAAAAAGTATGAGGTCAAGAAACTTTGTATTCATCGTGTGTATAGCTACTATTATGATCATAGAGCACCATAAGTTTCAACATTCATTTGTTAACCAAAAAAAAGTTATTTATGGAAAAACCTGCGGTGAGCTTCGGCCCCTTAATCGGGGGTGGCAGCCCGAGCGACAGAGGGCAAGCTCGGATACACTCTGGCCAGCAGCGACACCAGACACTTGCCCTCGGTCACACAGAGCAGAGACACTTGCCATCAGCTGAAGCCTGCGGGCTCACGCCTCCTACTCTACCCTACGCCCGTCTTACACTCAACACTTTTCTTTTTGATGTGCACTTTGTTACTTGTGTCCGTTATTACAAATCCATATTCAGTACTCTATTGATAGAGTAACTTTTGTCTTGTTATCTGTTACAAAAAGACAATTATAAAACCAATGTTTCATCATTCCAACCTTGATTTACCCGATTGTTACAACCTGAAAACTTGAAACCGTAACACCCCCATATATCAATTATTGAAATGCAAGTTAGAAGTTTGAAAGTACCAATAGATAGAGCATGCCTATATTAGTATATACCGTTGACCGGGGTGACTCTCCACGGTCGAAAATACAGGGTGGCTGCCCCCACCCCCCTTCTGGGCACTGAGACGTCTGAAATGTCACCATTTGACTACAGGGCTTGAATGAGCAGGTCTTTGTTAGTAAGTAACAGCTACTTATAGAGATTGGGTATGCGCGTGGATTTTATGAAGAATCGCCAAAGTGAATGTGTGTTTTTCAGGTCTTCATTAATTTTGGTTCGGAAAAATTACGTTATGCAAACTTTGATGCTGTGTCTAGAGTTCCCATTGGATTAGGACCAAATTTGGTGGTGATACTCCGAATATAATGTAGTTCGTTGCGTAGGAAGGATTTTGTAAAGAAATGGAAACTTTTGTAGATATATACAAATATACAACTGCGGGGAGTCGCCCCAGATGAAAAAATTATCGGGGGCAATTCCCCGCACCTATTTTGTTAGTAAATATCTTAGTTTTTCTTCAATGAAAAATAGTTAAATGCAATTTTTGCACATATAATAACATCTGGAAGTAAATGACCCACAATAATAGCACCACAGCTCATTTCAAAATGCATAACAAAATTTATAATGACCCAATGTTTATAACACATGGTGATAAGTCTAGGCCTAAGTGTTAACCTGTGTTTAATGCCCAGGAACAATATTTCTTATCACATTTTTATATCAAGATAACAATACCTTACCTAGCATCACTTGTATTCATGTTAATGCAATAAGTTTGCTGTAGAATTGACGAAATACATTTTTTACATGTTATATCGCATCATTAAAAAGATTGTTTTTTCATAGTATTTGCTCATTTACTGATACTTTAGGGTCATAACTAGTTTAGGATGTGGAGAAATGACTTCCAGTAAAGTTAGATTGCAATTATTGAAGAAAAACTTTGTTTGCCGTGGCAAAATCCGGAAAAAAATTTGACAGTCTGGTATGACGGCAGCAAAAGACGAGCATCAGAAACACCTATCACAGACGTAATATTTAATGTAAAATTTTATTATAAGCAACTGATATATACTAATATAGGCACGCTCTATCTATTGGTACTCTCAAACTTTCAATTTGCGTTTCAATTATTGATATATGGGGGGTGCGGGTAGTCACCCCCGATTTGGGGTCGTAGCTTGCCGCACGTTTTTTTGTAAATAACTTTTTTTGGTTAACAATAGAATGTTGAAACTTACGGTGCTCCATGGTCATAATAGTAGCTATACACACCGTAAATACTAAGTTTTTCGGCCGCATACTTTTTGAGTTATTTCAAAGTATGCACAAAATGCAGGGAGTCACCCCGGTCAACGCTATAGCCTGTTTTCAATTAAGGTTTGGCTTTTGAGATCCAATCTCTTCAAGGATTGGGAAATTATTTGACAACAGAATGAAAAAATTTATTTTGCTGTATTTTTCAGTTTGCTCCTGATTATAGAATATTTGGACATGACTGTAAATTCTTGATGCAATAACTGACATTAGAAAACAAATGTTTTACCTATGCAGCCACACCAGCCACTGAAGAGCTCAGCTGTGCGCGGCAGTATAATATTGAGGAGCTAGAATTATTGTGCACCATTTGCTATCATATTGAAAAATAGTTGAAATAATGAAAAAAAATCAGCTAAAATACCCAGAATAGCCCACCTCACAACAACAGAGAATTGCACAGAGATGCAACACACTCGGACACACCCAGACAACAACCCACACAGCTACCACTCAAACACCAGAACACCCACCCCTCACCACAACACCAAGACACAGAAACACCTCACCTACACAGGCATGCACATTTTGATGGGATATAGGTCTGTTTGGTCCAGTCATGTCATGGGAGCAGCTCTAGTGTTTTTTGTATGTGTGTTCTGGATATATATATTGAATTTATGTATTGGTTCTTTTCTCTGTGAGGATAAGCTTTTTCTTTCTTTTTTTTCTTCTGTCCTACATATAGCTAGCTTTATTTATTTGACTATCGCTGTGCGCTAGTTCCAGTATGTCTTTTTTATAAGCGCTCAGCTTAACTGGCCTCCCTGACTTTCTTTGATCTGACTTGCTGTGCTATGGAGCAGCAACTATGAGAAAATGCATAGTGTACATGCTTCTTGCTCTCTGCTGTATTTATGTTTGCCTGTATCGTGCTAGAGAAGTGCACCTAATTCTACAAATAGGCTATGTGAGTGCACACAAGGATCTGAATTTGCAGATCTTGACTCTTGATGTGCTCTGCTTGCTTGATTCCGAGCTATATATTCCCAGATAATTGCTGGCGTAATGTTTTCAACTGTGCTCAGTTCTGCATATTGGTGACCAGAAATTTGTTCTCACAAATTAAATCCAAACTGGGCTTTGTGGGAGGAGCATAGCCTATCCAACATCACCCTGGCTTTTTTTTATGTAAATCTACTAATTCTGGCAGCACCTCAATATAATCTTGGCACCCACTGATGCACTCTTTAGAGACTGGCCTACCTCTGTCAGACTGCAGAATGAGCATCAGAGGCCAGCAAGATTATCCTGAGCTTGATGTGCCCCAAGAAATAATTTATAAATGGCAAGGAAAAATGGCCATGCACAGCTGACTTGGTTGATAGAGGTGTGAAAAATGACATATGACCAGTCAACTAGACTGAAAAGATAGAAAGGCAGTCCTCTAGGGGCACTGAGGCTGTTTTTTTTCCTATCTTTTTCAATTAAATCAGTCACCTTGGTTATTTCTCTCTCTATTAACAATTTTGGTAGTAGCTATCTGGAGACAATCACAGTGGTGCCAGATGCATTTTTGTGAGCCACCAACAAAACTAAGCTGGTTATAGATCTCATTTTGGGCATAGGTACCAATATGTGGTTCATATTTTTAGGTGAACCCAGCAGCAACTGCAGAACCTAAAACTCAATTAAAATTAGCAGAAAAATAGGTTCAATATTTATCACTTGCTTTCCTAAATTGCAGTAGATCAAATTGACAGCAACAGGTTGAACCAAGTCTAAACAGCCAGACCCCAAGAAATTTATTTTGTAAAATTGAGAGAAAATACTAGCAACCAAGAAAATTTCACCTGCCAAATTTCTGAATTGTCAATATTGGGTTACTAGTATGCAAGATTTGCCTCAATCAATGCTATTTTTCTATCACACAAGCATTAATATCTTTTGTTTAGCTACTAAGGGTGGGTTTGACTTATTGTAATTCCTGCAAACCTTAAAGAATTCTAACTAGCTAGCCACTCTAATTATGATTTTTTTTTGCAGTTTTTCAAATGGTCTAGTCCAGCATTGACCAGCCCTGAATGTAGCTCTTCCTAGGCTGCTACCCATCAACCATGATGGCTTCATGAAGTTCCATCCTAGGAGTAGTTAGCTGTAATTTATTGTATTTATTTTCTATTTTATTGGATCAATGCTTTCCCTATATTTTCCTATGTGGAATGGGAAAGGTAGAGAAGATGATCAGCAGCAAGGAGCCTGCTTGTGGGCTGGTAAGTTTTTTCTTTCTTTATGCTCATGTTGGCTAACTGAACATGGTGTTGACAATGTCTTGGATGCTTGAATGTGCTAGCTTTTTGTGTGTGCATGGATATGCTGATATATGCCTTTGGATAAAATGTATAAAAGTGCTTGATTTTGTTGAAGATATTCAGATGCATCATATATATATTTTATTAAGTAGAGATGTGATGAGGTATTGGTAATGGCAAATTTTGGTGGTATTGATACCAACTAGTATCTGCAAATGGTGAAGATATTGGTATAGGTATTGGCAAAAAGTTGTAGATACATGTCATACTTCAAAATGCAACTTATTTATGATATTATCAATGTATACAATGTAAATAATATAAACTTGCTCCGATTATCTGCTGCTCGTTTTGCTGATGGCGAATTTAAGACTACCATATATATACATACGCTGTTGATGTACCTAGCCATCCTGTAGCCGTGGCGCACGCAGGTGGGACACTAAGTGTCCGTTTGATCTTAGGGTATGGTTCAGTTGGTGTGGAAGCGTGATAAACTTCAGGGGTCAAAGGTTTAAATAGAGAGGTGGTGGTTATTTATATATTAAGTGGTCAGATGAACATGGGATTATAATTAAGGAGCATGTATAGGTAATCGGAAGCTGCAAAGATGAAAATGAAATAAAGAATTAGTCATTTGACCCAGTCATAGATGCACGTGTGGAACCCTCTCGAGAGTCAGGAAGTGACCAAATTGAGGGGAAAGTAGCTAGCTACCACCTAATGTAAAATGACGAACCATAACATGCATGCAGAAGACATGATGCAAAAGATAGAACAAAAACAAGGGAGCTCAAACATAAAAGAAAAGAGAATGAGAATATAACAACAATATGGTTGGTGGACTTATTTCAATTATAATTTAAATAAAGGAAAACATAATTGAGGTAAACCAGATGACCGTGCATTCTTCTAAGATGTTCTGAAAGATGACGAAAGCACTCAAAGCAATCAATATAAGCAAAATAAGATGATAAACAAGTGTCGAAACATAGCTAACAAAAGCACTTGAGCTGAATAAATGCATAAAAAATACAGATACAGACACTAGGCCGCATCCCCCAGAAAGGGGGGTGACCAATGGCAAGGCGCACCTCACACCCTCATACGCTCACACTCACACAACTTAGCCCTTTTGTGCTAAAGGGTCCGGCTGGTAGCCCCTCAACTTACACTCTGGGTCCCGAATGCACCGAGGAACCGTCGTCAGCAGCAGGGCTCGACAGTTTTCACTGGTTTACCCCCGCTGCGTCATAATGGCCAGGGCCCCCCCCACCCACAACCATCCCGACAGCTGGATGCCAAGGGCGGGAAAGCCCATCAGAGCAGCGTCAAAATCAACCATTCACAACCATTCTCCACTCACGCCTGTTCATTGCACTCTCTCTAGCCACCTCCACATTCATGTCTCTCCTTCCTAACGCCTGCTTCACACCATCCATCCACCCTAAGTTCGGTCTACCTCTAGACCTGCGACCACTCGCCTCCACATTCATCACCCTTTTCACCAATCTCCCATCATCCATCCTCTCCATGTGTTTGAACCATCTCAGAACAGGCAAATCCACTCTGTCCTCCCAACTTCTTCACCATCCCTGTTCTGATTCGAACCAAGTCGTTGGTGATCCGGTCTCTCAGCGTTACTCCAGCCATGCTCCGCAAACATTTCATCTCGAAAACTTTCAACCTTCTTCTCTCCTCTGCTCTCACCCCCCAAGCCTCAGCTCTGTAGAGTACAGTTGGGACAACAACACCCTCATACAGCCCTCTCTTTGCTTCCATTCCTAACGTCCTACAGCTCATTACACTCTGTAGTGCACCCAACACTTTACATCCCTCTTTCACTTGCGCCTTCACTTCAGTTTCCACTAGTTCAGTTTTCTCCACATGGGAGCCTAGATACTTGAAACACTAAACTTCCTCCAAGAGCTCTCCATTTAGGGCGACACTAATTTTATTCGCATTGACAGTCCTTGAGCATCTCATTACTTTACTCTTACCCACGTTCACTCAAAGCTTCCTCCTCTCACACACTCTACCAAACTCAGACACTAGCCTACATAGCTTCTCCTCCGAATCCGCAACCAGGGCCGTATCATCAGCAAATAGCTACTGGGAATATGAGAATTCTTAATAATGATGTAGCCACAGCAAGTGTATTCAATATTTGGATACCATGACAGTACCCAATTTCTTAAAATTATTTATTTATTTAAATAGCTATAATTGAAGGACATGACAAGGCTGCTGTGGAGAGAAGGCCAAAGAACCATTATTTTTATCATTTTGTGAAATCAAATTTAATTTTTTATCTATATAAGTAGCTAATTAGTGTTTTGAAAAAAATTGGACATGTAGGTAATATTTTGGATAAAAATCAATAGCTATGTTTATTGTTTAATTCTTTGTTTCTTTAGTTACATAGCATGGTTATTAATTTAGCAACTTCAATAATCATTCATGACTGCATGATGACAATATTGAGTTTTGATATTATAAAATATAGTGTTTCTGTCATTGGTTAGATGGTGCTTAGATGTGCTTGATTATGCTTGATATTTGTTTGACCATTCTGTAGACACCCTGCTATATAACCACCACACATTCTTTTCATTCTCAAACCAATGGCTGAACCAATGATAGAAATGGGTTGAAATTATTGGACCTTCAGCAAAGTTTTTAAACACATTTTCAATAAACTAGCTATATATACCTACTTGTAGAAATTACTCTGCCAATAAATCCTATCAATTCATTGCTGGTAGGAATGGCTAAGAGTATTCAATCAATTCTATGCAAGCTTGTGTAGATATCTCACTTATTTTTAAAATAAGTGCAACACACATTTGCCAGTTTGTTCAACATGTTTCATAGTTTGGAACTATTAAACTTGTTTTTGTTTTTCAGCGTGTAAGCCCTGATATCAATCGCGACACTCCGCCTCTCACTGGGATGGCTCCATCCCCAAGCAGTGCAGAGGGGGACCTCTCTATAAGGCAGCCTCCCCCCGCACACACGGACAGGAGCAACATACCCTTTGCTATTGGTAAGTGGCTCATTTAATCTTTAATGCAATTTATAATAACTTTCAGTACAACACATATTCAGTCAAATGATACAAATTTGACAGGCAATAAAAGTTATTTCATATGACCTGTGCTGTATGGGAAAAGCTTCAAGATTAGCTAACAATCTTCTGAGATCCACTGTTTGTCATAGTCCTAACTTCATGGTGCCCTCATTGTGGTGATAATCATGCCTGTCCTAGATTATTGTTTGTTGGTGTGGAATGTATATAAGTTTTCTTGGGGATTTTAAGATTGCTTGAGTATGGTGCAGAGGAGATGGACAGAGTGTGGATGATCTGTTTGAGTTGGATTATTTTTCCAGACTGATGCATCTTGTTTTTTTTTATAAGAAGATTGCTTTTCAGGGCAGACCTTGTTAAATACTGGAAGATCACCTGTGGGTTGGATGGTGGTGCTGACATTGGGGGGGGGGGTCTTTTTCGTAGAGCTCCTGATGTGAGAATTCAACCCATCCCAAATGTTTTTGATACCGGCTTGTAATACTGACATCAAGAAAATATTATTTGGAGCACATTGTGTTCAGTTGTGGAACTGCCATCCAAGGTTTGTGGTGGAGTCTGATTCTCTAGCTGCATTCAAAGCTTCTCTGGCAAAGTTTCTAGGTGATGTTTTTTTTTAAATTGTTGAGCTGTGTGGGATACTTCTGTCACATATTGATTTTGTAACCTTGGGATCTACCTGCCAGATCCTCCATCTACCTGTGGGTGGCTCATGCAGCTGTCTCTTCTCTCTTTTAATTTGTTCTGCCTGTGCATGGGTGGTGAGGTGCTTCTGTCATATTGTGGCGTTGAAGTGGTGGCTGTGTGGGTGGTGGTGTGTGTGTGTGTTGCATCTCTGGGTGCAGCACAGTTGTATGATGTGCAGTGTGCTGTTTTCTTTTTTTGTTATTCATATTGTTTGTTCGTATGATAGCTAATGTGCACATAATTCCAGTTCCTAAACCTGTGTTTACATAGCTGTTCTCCTTATTAAACTGGCACTCATGGCTGTGCTGGCCTTCCCCAGCTCCGTTGCTCCTCACTGGTTTGTGGTGCTGCTGGAGAAGGTTGCAAAAGTTGGAGTTCAACAGTAAGAGTGTCAATAAGGGGGCTACAAGCAGCTTCTTCTTGTGCCTCTGGCAATAAAGCCGCCATCTCTTCGTGGCTGTAAATAAAGTAGCTAGCTATATATTTCTAGTGGTACTGGCACTAAAGCTAATCTTTTCATGATTCTGGTAATAAAAGAGCAATTTCAAGTGACTCCTGCAATAATAATTCAGATATTTTGTCCACCTCTGCCAATAAAGCAACTACTTCTTGTGACAGGCAATAAAACAGCTATTTCTTGTGACAGGCAGTAAAGAAGATCATTTCTAATTTTTTGTCAGATGAGACTCCAACCCCATCACGTTATATACGTCATCACTACCCTTGTGAGGATCTCTTTGAAGAAGTTTGTGGTGGACTCAACCCTTTTGATGAGCAGTTCAGACGGGCATCTCAGG
This sequence comes from Gammarus roeselii, assembly GCA_016164225.1. Lineage (NCBI taxonomy): Eukaryota > Metazoa > Arthropoda > Malacostraca > Amphipoda > Gammaridae > Gammarus > Gammarus roeselii. The sequence goes on along the minus strand of SDVV010018951.1, from coordinate 2,840 downwards.
CTCGCACACAACCCCTGGTCCTTGAGGTGGGTATCCTTTCCCATTGCTTCAACTAATTATTGAGAAACAATGGTTCATTTGACTCAACCATTAAGAGAAGTAAGGTATCCTATTGCTAGAATGTAACTAGGCATTTCATTTTCAAAGTGTCCATGGTTATCAAAATTCTTTGACGAGTAACCTCAGTAGCAATCAATTTCATTCCTTGATGTAGCTAATATCTAACTTACTAATTACTACCCGATTGTGGTTTTCACTACCTCTTGTGTATCAAAGCAAGATGTTCAATATTGTCCAATCTGTATGTGTATATTTGGTTACATCATCACAATTTTGGCCAAGCATATTTATTTTCTACAACACTGAGGTATCTGTGAACTGTGTAATTTACTAGTGGACTACCCATCTACATGCAGTTTCTTCACTTTTCAAGTTTGGTCAACTACAATATGTGTATAGTTGTTTAGCTCTTAATTCAAACAGTTTTCTATTTCTTGACTGCCAGAGCTCTACGCCTCACATTATGGAAGTATCATCACGCTACGATCCTGATCATCAGAGCAGCATTAACAGCAGTAGCAATCATCCTGACCGCACCCGCAATAGCAGCGGTAACCACCATCATCCTGAAAGCAGCAACAACAATGACCATCCTGTTATCGCCGTTTCATCGTACAATAGTGATGACGAGTCGTTGGACACACCACGCATTGTAGCTCCTACCATCCCTGCTGACTCTGATCACACCATCAGCTCCACTTCAAGAGATGATTATCATCTTCCTCTCCATCAGCATCGTCATCGCGGCAACTATCATGATGCCCCACCACCTGCAGCTCATAACCACCATCATCGCAGCAATAATGATAATAATCATCATGATAGGCTTGTAGCCCGAGATTCAAATTCAAATGCTGACGGGGAAGAAGACTGCGTCGAGTGTGGAGGTTCGTACGCTAGCTCTAGTCGACGACATGGCCGAGACGGTGATACCGACGAAGGTAGCCACTGCAATCAGTACAGAGTAACTACCTCATATCTTTCGGTACCAAAGGCCTTGCCATTCAGGTCTCTGTCTGAGCTGAGTGCAAGGATGTTTGGAAGTCATGTCACCATAAACGAAGATGGAGAGGAAGTAGAAGGGGACATTTCTGGCAATACCGATAGGAAAAGAAGGCTAGAAAGACAGGATACAATAGTGAATGCTGAGGTGCAAATAGATGATGATGATGACCAACCTGAACACGATGTCATGGAGTGTGAGGGATCGCTCCATGATGAAGTATCTGATACCATGAGAAGGAAAAGAAGAAGAACCAGTTCATCAAGAACAAAATTTTCAGCGGGTAATCCTTCGTCGGTGAGGTCTGAGGATAGGGACAGTGGTTTTGCTGTCACGCTAAGTCCTGTGAGCTTTGAAAAGGTTCTCACAAATAGCAGTGACGGCTCGTCGGCTTTGTCTCCAAGTGAATGCATAAACAACGCGGGCATCGCAGCCAGACTGCATGGTGACAATGCAAAGAGGAACAACAAATTAAGGAATTGCTCCTCGGATGATGTTACTAGTGGGGATGGCAGGAGCACTACAAATACAAACCCCCATTATCAGCCAACTAACATGGACATGATGTCATCAGATAGCATTGTACACCCGTCTAGAGAATTGGGAGTGATTGCAGAAAACCATTGCAATGCCGTCATTGGTGTCATGACAAACTATGGTAAGTCAAACTCCTCACAGCTTCCTTCTCCACACGACGAAACTGAAAGGTCAGAAGCTCATCTTTTCAAGACTTCACCTTCGGTGGACCGAGACACTCCGTCGGTTATGGCTGTCGACGGTGGCCGATTTGGTGGTGGACGCGTGCGCAGAGCTTCTGGAGTGGGCGGTGGTGGTCGCAGCACCCTCTCTCGTCACCGACTGAGCATCAATGTGACGTCAGCAGCAGAAGCCGTCAGGACCAGCACAAGCACGATCATCTCGACGCCGACACCAGTCATCACGGCAGGGTCAGTTATTAAGTGATATCTGACAGAGGTCTGCTGTTTCCTTGTTATTTGATTTATTGCCACAAGTGAATGATAGGTAGCATTGAAGTTGACGCAAAGGCGATATTTACAGGTTGTTAAGGTTAGGGTTGCGTTCTTTTCTTTGTTCAACCTTTTTTTTCCCATCATTCTTTCCATCTTTTCTGGTGTTATGCATGAGTTTCTATACCTGAGTGTAGATGCATAGGATTCCTGTTTGCTAGTGTTTTTTTCTGCCACAAATGACTCGAAATATACAACACTTCAAGATTAGGTTAGAGTGACGGGGATTCATAGCATGATAGTCAATGTCCTTCTAGCACCAAACATATTGCGCCGCTATTTCAATCTTTAAATTTGTGTCTTGAAGATTTTTATCAAGTAGCTATATATATATTTGAGATGCTGAACTTTCAACTTTGTTAAATCGTATATTCTTACTTCTCGGCCCCCCCCCCCCTAGGCATCTGTTAGGTTCACGGGCCGCACGGAGTCACGGCCCAACCGGGGGGGTGAACACCCTTATTTCCCTTCAGACTCCCCTCTTCTTCACCCTTTACTATCTCTCCTTTTCTCCCCTATCCTGATTTGCTTGACTTTTATTTACCTCATTTGCATCTTATGTTTAGTTTAAATTTCCTTAAACTTGTCTCAGACTCCTTCTTAACAACTCTCCTAATAGTCACTGCACACAAACACACACACGCACACACTGACACACACACTCAAACATACACATACCGGTTCTAACTATTCTCCTTTCGGGTGGCAAATAACAGCCAAGTTGCGCTCTTTCTTTCATGCAACCTTTT
>SDVV010018950.1:0-13636 GCA_016164225.1 Gammarus roeselii | reverse complement strand
TATGGGGGAGAGTTGTCAAGAGAAGAATAGAGGTAAGTTAATGCAGCTTCAACAAAACAAACTAGGTAAAAGGAGTAACCAAGGTGACAGCATAACTAGGAAGGGGTAGAGAAGGAGAGATAGTGGAGAGTGAAAAGTAAAAGGGTACGAAAAGAAAATAGGGTGTTCACCCCCCCAGTTGGATCGTGACCCCGTGCGACCCGTGAACCAGTAGCTTTAGGGGGGAACCAAAGTGAAGGCTCAGGTATTTTGCAGGTCTTTGAAACTTTCAATTTTGAAAAAATAATCTTCAGCAAACTTTGATGTGGTGACTCAAGCTATGGACAGAATTAGGTAAAATTTTGTGATAATATAAGTGGATCGTAGATCAGGAGGGTTTATAAAAAATACAAATATTTACAACATTATATAAATATAAATAACTACAGGGAGCCACATCAGAGTTTAAAATAAGTGGTGTGACATTTCATTTTTAATACTACAATTCTTCTACTTCCCATTGACACTTGGGTGTGAATTTTTTGTTCATAGCTACATATTATCTTGACTTCTTAGATGCTAAGGACACCCCAACACTGGATATTTATTTTACCTAGCATTTCTTTGTATTCATGATACAGTAATTTGTTTAGGACACAAATGATAAAATCACATGTTTGCTGGTTGCATCTTATTTTTTGAAATTTCATTTTTCCATAGCTACAAAACACATCTAATCTTACTCGAGAACCATTATTATTATGGGTTGGATAAATGACTTTTGGTCAAGATAAATTGCAATTAAATTTGGAAAAGTATGCTAATTGTAATGGTATTAAAGAGAGAGACATAAAAACCATAAAGAAAGCATGCAGCATAAGACATGCATTGGAAAAGAGTTATCCAATGCTAATTCTTGCAGTAGCTAATATTTACCAATGTTCACATGTTTTCTACAACGTCATGCAAATTTTTCAGTTCAATTTTCTTCAATATAATTATTGGTACAGGTAGTCACTCATGACCACCAGCCACCACTAGGTATTTTTACAAATTGTCTAGCATACCAGCACAGTCAGTGTCGAGCCAATCAGGAGGCACAAACGTCCCAAACGGCACACCACAGCCAATGCACAGCACAGCCTAAAGCCTCCAAACCCACCAACATGACGATTAACGTTAAGGATGTTTCAGTGGGGGCAGGCATTTACATTATGCCTACATCCATGAGGAAATCGTGTTGTCTCTCAGGCGTTCCCACAGATCACGTACCGACGTGATACTGGGGCGAGTCGGCCGGGTGCTACGGCTGGGTACGACGTCATGACGTGCTCTACTGTATCGGGCGAGCCCCGGCATCACAAACAAAGGTCAGAAGGGACATTGCCCAGTCAATGCTAGCATGACTGGAGGGCCGTGTGGTGCCCGCACCTCAGCCGCAACAGGTCGACCTGGTCACCCATGGGCAACCCCAACTCCTCCACGTCCACCTAAGGCGGGCAAACCCTGCAGGAACGTGTTGACTGTGTTCACCCAATGCAAAGGCTGTGTAGCAAGTGTATATGTTTGTGCATAGATGTGTTGTCTGTAGGATGGGCAATGGTCATGTGGTGATGACCAAAGTGTGTTGCTAGCGTGTGGTTTAGGTGTTTGTGGGTTTGGCAGCAGTTCAGTAGGTGGTGGCAAGGATGAGTCTGGTCTACGATCTTATTAAAAAATTTAGTCTCTTATGAATCCAGATGATGTTTAAGAGGGAGGACATTGGTTTCTTTGTGCAGGTGGAAAATTGGTGTTGTCTGTGCACAGCCGCTGCAATGCACAAGGCTGTGTACGGTATCTTATGAAAGCAGTTAATGTGTGTGGGTGCAAGGTCAGTAGTAGTAGGTGCATCTGTTCCACCAGAGCGGTGCAAGGTCAGAGGACCAGGCAGTTTGCGTAGGATATACAGATACAGACACTATGGCAAATTCCACAGAAAGGGGGGTGCCCGACGGCAAGGCACACCTCACACCCACACAACTTGGCCCTTTTGCGCTAAAAGGTCCGGCCGGTAACCCCGCAACACACAATCTGGGTCACGCAAGCAGTACGAGGATCAGTCGTCAGCAACAAGGCACAACAGTTTTCACTGGATTGTGAGCGTGGCTCCAATGAGTGTTCTCCACCCTAGACTTGAGCCGTCTCCAGTTGGTGAAAAGGGTGATGGGAGCGCACCAAGGTGAATCCTTTGCATTCCAAGGTCCTGAGATGGGTGCCGTCCAAGTGTGTGATGTGGAGACCTGTATTCCAGCACTGTTCTGCGCCTGTCAACAACCCGGAATTGAACCCAGAGGACGCCCAGGGTCTGGGTGGCTATTTTTAGGGAGTGAAGCCTGTAGGGGTGCTGCGGCACAGCCCAAGAAGTATATACCCAAGGGTGGAAAAGCCAGTAACAGATGTCAGCCAGAGAGCGGCAAACCCGAGGTGCCCAGTTGTAGTTCATAGACCAGATGAGCCTGTTCCCAGTGGTCAAAACCGGGTTAGCGTGCGCAGTTGGCGTTGGTTTGGCAAGCTCCATGACCTTGCCCCTTGAACAGCTTGGGTGAGCATGAGCCATCGCTTACAGGTTTACCCCTGCTGCATCAAAATGGCCGCCCCCCCCCCATGACCATCCCGACCATGTGATGCAAAGGGTGGGAAGGCAGATCAGAGCAGCGTCAAAATCAACCATTCACCACTCACGCATGTTCATTGTATGCTCTCTCTCTCTCTACTTCCACATTCAAGTCTCTCCTTCCTAATGACTGCTTTACACCATTCATCCAAACTTTGGTCTACCTTCAGGCCTGCGACCACTTGCCTCTGCCTTCATCACCTTTTTCCCAATCCCTCTTCATCCACCCTCACCATGTGCCAGAACCATCTTAGAACACGCACATCCACTCTGTCCTCCAACTTTTTCACCATCCCCGTTCTGATTTGAACCTCGTCATTAGTGAACCTTTCTCTCAGGGGCACTCCCACTCAAATAGTACAGAGCCAGCGGATTCTCATCAGTCCACTCTGCAAACCCACAAGCAAACCTCAACACCACACACTTCTCCGAGTCCAGCCTCAAGTTCCAAGATGAAGCAACTGTGCTAACTCTGTCCAAATCAGACTGCAGACATGACACACCAGCAAGTGCAGACTCCTTCACCCTCTTGTACCGAAGGTACAGCTTGTAGTCATCAGCAAATGCATTGAAAGAACAGAGCCCTCTATTTGTGATGTGATTAACATAGATCAGAAATAACACAGGACCCAGCACAGGACCCTGCGGCACACCACAAACCACCTCTCTTGACTCACTACAACACCCACCAACAGCAATCCTCAAAAAACGACCAGCCAAGAACGAACGAATCCAGCTAAGCAAAACTGGCCCAACTCCCACCTCCCTCAGCTTGTGAATCAACACATCATGAGAAACCATATTGAAAGTCATTGAAAAATCGAGCAACACAACATTTACAACAAAGCCATAATCTACCTAGTCTGAAACATCCGAATAAGCCAAGAAAAGCTGATCCCCAGTAGACCGAAATTTCAGGAATCCAAACTGGTGAGGGGAGAGAATCCCTTTACTCTCAAGAAACTTGACCAAACCGGAAACAATAATCTTTTCCAAACTTTTGCAGCACACAGATGTCAGACTGACAGGGCGGTAGTTCAGAGGATCATACCTCAACTTACCCTTGAACAGGGGGATCACAATTGACTCCAGCCCCAAGTCTGGAAGAACACCTTTGAAATAGAATTAACAAAGGCCCCAACAGTGCACCCGCACAACTCTTCAAAAGCCTTGGATGTAAGCCATCGGGCCCCATTGCCAACAAAGCCTCTAGAGCCAACAACACACTAAGCACCTAAGCATGAGTCACAACTGGATCAAGCATCATCCCTCCATGAAAGACCTGATTGAGAGCTGGATTAGGAGGAGCATCAACAAAAAAAATGGAAACAAACACATCAGCAAAAATTTCACTCATAACCTGGGGGCAGTCAACATACTCACCACCAGCAGCGGGAAGAGGACCAACGGATAAACGACCCTTCTTTCTACTGTGGATGTGCAAGTGAAAGAGCTTTGGACACTCGCAAATACGATCCATGAGATGCTCCTCATACTGAGCACGACTCTGGATGGCTAAGGTTCAATACTGATGGTTCAAGGCGTTGGATACACCCATTGCCAATACAGAACAAGGATTCCCTCTACTAAAGAAAGCACTCACGCTCTAGAAGTCATGCCAGGCAAGAGATCTCTTTTGCATCAACAGCCTAGGTGGATGAACAGACCACAGCAAGGACTGGGCTCCATTGTGTACTGGAACATGTAGATCAATCAACCCCATCAGAATGGACACCAGGTGCATAAAACAACTGTTGACTGACATTGTTACCGTGTGACCTCTAACCCAGTTAGTTTTTAGCTTCGTGTCTCAATGCGTAAGTTTAGTCAATGTTTTAGTGTGAACTAAATCATATTTATATTCTTCCAGAACTTTAATGCGGTTTTCAGGATAACGTCTAGTGCTACCTGAAAATGTCCATCGTACTGATTGTCCTAGCATTTAATTGATACGCCCAAACTGTGAGAAATTTACCTAAACTTGTAGTCAGGGTCTCTTAATCTGTGAAGAATTGATAATGTTATGCTAATGTTTTGGATACTGTGAAGAGATTTGAATGTATATAGATGTAAACCAGAAATTGTGAAACTTATAAATTTACGTGTCTCAGTGTGATTCTCTATGTCAGCCAATAAGTTAACACCTCTGGGTGTGCTGGTTTAGGGTTCCAGCATTTAAACGTCCCCTGGGCTAGACATGAGATTCATGCTGGCTTATGGGTGGGGAAGTGCTGCCCAAATTTCTGTAAAATTGATAGACCTAAGCCTGTATTCAGAATTTTGTTAACTTTCTTTAGCAGGGTATGGCTGCACTCTAACTTGATTAAATTGTTATTTACCAAGCTCATCATATTTTCTACTGTATTAGCTAAAGCAAGCGTTCACCAAATAAAGTTCAGTTCTGGCTTGGTTTTCATGCCCCCATGTTACCTGAAGTCTGTTTTACCCAAGTGGACAACTAGTTTGTCCCACCCGCCTATGTAACCGCGCCACCTGTTACAACATGTACATAAATTCCAACTGCCAATCAATATCAAACAGAGACCCTGATATGGTATCATGGTTTCCCTAATGCCAGAGGTACCTTCCTCTCTGAATTATGTCAACATCCTGCTCCAGTTCCATATAGAAAAGATAGTCGCACACTACAGGAGAGTGTATACAACAAGGAAACGGGGAGAGCACCTCAACACTGCTCACCCTATCCAACTCGGATGTAAGGAAAAGGTTCAAAATGGAACCACCCACAAGAAAAGTGCTCTCAGTCACTCACTGCGTCAGACCAACAGAGAAAAAACAGTCCAAAAAAAAGACATATCCTCCGGGCATACATATACATCCAGAACATTCTCAAAATGCCAAGCCAAGGAGGGCAGGTTGACGTCACCCAAAATTACCAACTCAGGGTCAATACAAAAAGTCAAGATTAGCTGGATGAGCCAAGAATTGCAAGCCTCATCATAAGATGGGGGATGGTAGACAGCCTACACCCAGACATCAACATCCAGCAAGTGAATGGCAGCAACATTAGGGCACTCAAGGTCGTGTTCAACAAAACGAACCACTCTTTTCATAAACAAGCAAACACCATGCTTTCAAACAACGTTGTCAGTATCACCCCTCACAACATCAAAACCCTCCAACAAAATGAAGGATGAAGGAACCAAAGCAGTGAGCCAAGTTTTGCCCACAGCAACAACATCCAAGGCGCAGGACCCGACCAAATCAATCAAGCAATACATCATGTTCATGAGAGAATTTACATTTACCTGTTCAAAATTCAAAGTAAAATGTTGCACCTTGCCCCCTCAAGCAACCACAGAACCACCCCCACCAATAACAGGACTACCCAAACCGGACAAAGCGCCGCCAGCAACCCCACCGCCACGTCTAACAGCACCACCAACAGCACGACCACCAGGGCCCCCGCGCACCCCAGCAACACGGCGCAAAAATTCTCCCCCACGACCACCAGCAACACCGCCACCGGCAGAACCACGACCGCCAGCAGAACTACGACCGTTAGCAGAACCACGACCGCCAGCGACTCCCCGACCACCAGCACCACCACCACGATCGCCAACACTGCGGCCAGTCGGGAAGCCACGGCCGCCAGCACCACCAAGAACACCAACACCGTGACCAGCAGCATCACCACGAAGACACCTCCGGCTGCCATCACCACCAACACCACCCACAACAGCCCCGGCACCGCGGCCATCGTACCCCCGGCTGCCATCACCGCCATCACCACCACCTCCCCGAGGAGAGCCCCGCAACACGGCTCTTCTAGCCATCAACTCCTGACGTTGATGGTAGGTTAGATCTCACTGAACATACACAGATTCAAGTTCATCAACATGCATCAACCCCTTTGCAGCATTCAGCAATGCATACCTCTGCTCATCATTCTCAACACATGCTCTAAATAAGCCATCAGCATTCAGGCACTTCATGTCACTCAGTTCAATCATGGCCACATTCAGACTTCCACAGATCCTATCAAACCATCTTTTCACCACCACAGCATCACTTGATCGAAAACATCTCAGAACAACCCTTCTACGACGCTTCTGATCCAGCTCTGAACGCACCACCCCACCATTCACCCAACTGGACACTCTTTCCTCAATTATACCCATCACATTTTCTGCAGATAGGCCGTCACAGACTCCACCACACACAACAGCGGACATAGCCACTCTGTCCTCAATCATCACCTCCACCTTCTCCACAGACAGCTCAACACCTCTCACAACAGCAGAGAAACCTCCGGCAGCAGACATCGCATCCAACCTTTCAGAAACTTCCGACAGCCTTCTAAAGATTGATCCCACAGCAGCAAGCAGCTGATCAAATGCTGACAGAAGATCGGACTTACTTCCACCACCAGCGACACAACCCCGGATCCACTCCTGCACCTGCAGCAAAAATACTCCACAGCATTCCCTCCCTCCATACACACACAGTCAATGACGCCCCTGTCAATCCCAACACATGCCAAATCTACATGAAATTTGCATCCACACACAAAACATCTAATCAAGACGCCACCAACGATCCAGTCACAGAAGGAACAGCACGCACCAACACCAGAGCCACCGGAGTGAACAGAGGCGCCACCGACGCTGACACACCTAGATGCCCCAGGCCCCCAGCACTTGCAGCTACCACACCAGCACTGCAGACACTACCAGACGATTGCAAAGGCAAACAATGCAGATTTTTGTTGTCCCCTGCAGCATCAAGCAACGCAATAAGAGGACACAGGCGACACTGCCCCATCATCCATCTCGGAACCACCACCCTCACCACACGCAGCAATAGGTGAGTCAGGAGGAAGTTCTGCACCCTGTTTCGACTGGCCAGCATCCGACACTTCAGCTTCTTCACCATACTGGATGCAAGAGCTGTCCATTAGGCTTCATTCATCGTGAGTGCTCTTCCATCATTTGTAGTGAATTTTAATCTCATCTTCCTCTTTGCTCACTTCAACCACAATACAGTCGTAAATTTTGAGACCCTTTCTGTCTCTCACCCCCTCTCCAACACTTTTTTAATACATCAATTGCATATTCACTACACAGTTAATGAACAGCACAGGAATAGACGATTTATCAGAGTTATTTGTTAAAGACTCTTAAAAGGGGTTTAACTTTGGTTAAAACATCACAATAAAAGCGTGTTGCAGGATGACAGTGAAATGTGGTACTGCAGTCAACTTTTTCAACTTAGATTCTGGATAGTTTCTCTCTCCGCCTTCATCTTCCGATATAGTTCTTTTTGTCAAAGTAAAAATGATCAGATGGTGTCTCATTGTTGAGTTATGTTGGTGGTGTTTTCAGACATGCTCAAGAACAGAATGCATTATACTACCAATAAAGCGTCAATCACAAAATCCAAGTTTGTGAAGCTAAAATTTTCACAAACGAAAATTTTCAGAGACCATTAGTAAATGGCATGAGAACAAGCAGTTTTGGTGGGGTGAGTCAGAAAAGTTTTGGACAAACTTTGCTTGTTAAAAGCATTAGGCCTACCAGATGATAGGGCTACTTTTTGTGTTGACCTTTTTAATTCTAACAATGTTTTTTTGTTTGTGATGGTCCAGTATGAATTGTGTCTGATTTCCCTGGAATAGTCAAAAACATTGGTAAGAAAAATGTCAGTCAGCTGCATGCAAAGCTACAGAATAATACATGTAAGTGACCTGAAATTAGGAAAGACATCTGCTCTTATGATATCAAAGAATCAAAGACATTGTTGAAATAATCAAGCCTCCATCATTAGTTGGCACTTGAGGGCATTATGCTGTGTCAGATGAGGAATATTTGAAGATTTAGCCCAAGGTATTATAAAATTGTACATATCAGATTATTATATAGGTTCCTAGGAAAGATTTATATAGCTATAGGCCTAAGTAACAATAAGGTAGTGACCACCATATTTGAGAACTAGTTTCAAGTGAAAACATTGGAAGAGAATTCAGACTAAAACTAAGTTAGAGAAAAATTTATTTTGTAGGCATACAAATCTAGCAAAATGAAGAAGGCAGCAAGGAAGACTGCCATGCTCTACATTATTTGTTAAGGTCAGATTAATGTAGAGTTAATCAATCATGTTTTAATTTGTTTTCAATAGGGGACCCAAATAGCCCCAGGACCCAGGGTAATTTGGGTCTTTTTTTTTTAAACCCTATTTTTGTGATATTAAATTTTTTCAAAATTACTTTTATCACATATCATCTAAAAGCCAAGAGATACAAAGCTCTGATCCAAACATAACAATTATGATAATTTGAATACTTTTCTGCAGCAACCAATATGAAAAGTGTACCTCAAATTACCCCAGGTGACCCTATCTAATGGAACAAAATTATTAATTATTTGTATGAATTTGCCAATTAATTATATGTATGAATTTGCCAATTAATTATTTGTATGAATTTGTAAATTAATTATTTGTATGAATTTACAATGCAGCAAAATAAAATTTCAGATTGAATGTGTGACTTCTAAGCATTAAATTTTCGCGAATACTGCTCGAGTGTAGAATATTATAGTATTGGCAGAAATAGGCAACCTTTTGCCAGAACCAGCACTTCCACTATTTGTCAATACCTGTCGAAACCAATCCCAATACAACCTAAATTTGGCAATGCCGATACCTTGTTACATGCCTATTCATGACTACAGTAAAATTCTAAAAATTCATCATACATCAGATCAGCAAGAGCTTGCTTACTACAGTGAGTGGTATTGGTCAACTACACTATCAAAGCAGGCAAGTCATTCCACACACCTAAACATCCCTAGGTAAAGGACCTACAGCAGGCCAGAAGAGCAAAGTGGACACACAAACTTCAGCAATGAGCTCAAGTACCAACTCAAGGAGTAAATGGCAAGATGTTGCACAGAATTTTCCATTTATCAAGCCTAATTTTCCCATATTTATTCAGGTCAGCCTTCAGAAGACAATGCTTGACACAAAACAGAGTCAGGCTCAATCAACTACCATAGTCCATATTAGAAAAACCATAAACTTTTCTGGTCCATCTTCTCTTGGGAGCTATACTGGAGGCCTGGAATGAATCTCCTGTTGTTCCTATATTCAAGTCTGGATCAAGAAGTAACCCTCTCAATTACTGACCTGTGAGTCTTACTTCTGTTTGCTGTAAGGTGCTGAAGCAGGTTATTGTGTCCCAGGTGGTGTCTTTTCTGGAAGATTCTGGCATTTTGTCTGAGGGTCAATTTGGTTTCAAGGTGGGAGGGAGCACCAAAGACAAACTTCTGCTTACTTTTGGCAAAGTTACTGATTGGGTAGATGAAGGAATGGTTGTTGATGTGTTTTTTTCTGGATTTCTCTAAAGCGTTCAATGTTGTCAGTCACTAGGTTTTGTTGGACAAACTGATATGTCTGGGTATTCTGGGTAGACTGTTGGATTGGGTATGTCATTTTCTGAAAGGGAGGCGAATGTGTGTTTCTGTGGGGGGCGTTGTCAGTGACTTCTTGGAGGTGACAAGTGGTGTGCCCCAGGATTCTGTGCTGGGTCCACTCTTGTTTCTGCTATATGTCAATCATGTTGCAGCAGGTGTGGCTTGTGAGTGGAAGGCCTTTGCTGAGGACTTCAAACTTTACTTGAGTTTGTTTAGTTTGGGGTTCTTCTGCAGCGTGTTGGCGTCCTGGCTTTGGATTTGTCTGCTTTTTGCTGTGGCGCTGGAGTGGTGGGTTGTGGTGCGTGTTTGTGTGTGGGTGTGTGTTTGTGCCTGTCCTGATGTGTTGCTTCTTTGTTGTACAGTGTGCTGTTCTGGAATTTGTTTGTTAATTTTTTTTGTTTTTTTGTTTTGTTCATGTCATGCATGCGGATGGTTCATGTGATAGCCAATAGTGCGCACTAATTCCAGTTCCTATACCTGTGTTAACGTTGCTGTTCTCAACAGCATACTGGCGCGCATGGCTATGCTGGCCTCCCCCGGCTCTGCTGCTCCCCGCTTGATGTGGACCTGCTGGAGGGGGCTGCAAAGGTAAGAGATCAAAGGTAAGAGATCCCCCGCGATGTATGAGCAGTTTGCCTGGGTGTGTCTTCCTTGCCGAGGGATCTGGATTTGGTGCAATCTATGTCGTTGTATTGGAATCTCTTGGTGAACATTAACAAGTGCGTCTTTATACATTTCTACGGGGGCTGTCTTAAAATGGAGCAGATTGATGATGAAATTGTTTACAAATTGAATGGTGTGGTACTTGAGCTTATCGATTCCTGCAAGAACTTGGGAGTGCTTGTTAACTCAAGGCAGCGGTTCCATCTCCACGTGAAGAGTGTTGTAAGAAAGGCTTCCACTCTGACGACAAGTCTGCTCTGCATTACTGTCAATAGGAGCTCTGTTTTCATGGTCTCTTTGTTTATTACTCATATAAGATGCATCTTGGACTACTGCTTATGTGTGTGGAATGTGGGATATTTGACAGATCTGAGATTGTTGGGGTCTGTGCAGAGGAGGTGGACCAGGGAGATTGAGGGGCTGGGTGGAGTGGACTTTGGTGAACGGCTTACAGCAATGCAGTTGTTTTCTGTGAGGAGGAGGTTGTTGCGTTCAGATCTAGGAAGTGTTGGAAGATTTTTTATTGTTCTGTTGATTCAGGTTTGTCTGCTCTGTTGGAGAGATGTCCGGGTGTTGGCACACGTGACTATTCTTTTGAGCTGGTGGTTCCTTGCAGTCAGAGGGATTATAAACGCAGATTCTTTTTTTCTTGCTGTGTGCAGATTTGAAACCGGTTGCCTGCTGATGTGGTGCAGTGCGATTCACTTTGCGGCTTCAAGGGGGCCTTGGCGGAGGAATTGGGGGCAGCGTTACAAGTTCTGGTAGACCCAATATGATGTGGTCTTGTGGCTTTGTTCGTGTTGCTGACAGTTGTGTGAAGTTGTTGACTCTTTATTGTTTGGTTTTCTTTAGACCTATTTACCGCATTCCGCCCAGCGTCCTGCTACAGTGCTTGTGCCGTGCTGTTCTTTTTAATTGCTGGCGCACTGAGGTGTACTGCCTCCAATGCCTGAGTGCCCTGTTGGTGGGGCTGCTGGGGCTGTGGGGGGCGTCAAGGTTAGATACAAAGGTAAGATTTATACTCAATAAAGTGACAAATATGTGCTACATAATAAGGCAGTATCAAGTCTTGAGTACTAGTTGCCATGCATCTCAACTGACAGATTGACACTATTAGCCTTTGCAGCCCCACACAAATGAGATGGTGGAATCTTAGACTTGTATCCACACTGACAGACAAATTTCTATGAGCAGTGACACAATTTTATATGCTCAAACTAGTAGGAAGTAGCTACATATTAACAAAGCATTAAAATCTCTGCAACTTCTATTGAAGCCCAACCCACCACACTTGTCTGAATTAAATCTTAGAAATCAGGACAGGCAACCAAGTCAATTGTATCCGTGAAACTCTGGAGAGTCAGGGAACTATAAATGAGAGGCTGAGTTTTCTAACGTCAATACCTCAGATACAGCATGCCATCACGTGCAAATGCCCTGAAATTGAATGGAAGACTGCTGGAAACATAGAAACAGACAAAAGGGTGGTAGCTATGGCAAGGCGTACCTCACTCCCCTAATGAACTCACCGCAAACAAACATAGCCCTTTGGCACTTCAGAGTATGACAAGGTCTGAGCAACACACAGAGCTTAGCATCTTCAGCATTGACAAGCTTACCCCTGCTATGTCATAGTGGCCAAGCAACATCCCCCCCCTGCTTCCATCCGATTTCTCAACAAGATACCAAGGGCAAGGAAGCACATCAGGGCCAGGTCAAAGCTCATCCATTCACAACTATTCTCCACTCACACCTATCCATTGCATCTCCTACCTTTGCAGCCTCCTCCAGCAGCACTACAAACCAGTGAGGAGCAACAGAGCTGGAACAGGTCAGCACAGCCATAAACACAGGTTTAGGAACTGGAACTAGTGCAAACCATTGACTATCATAAGAACAAACAGTATGAATGACAGAAAACAAAAGCTAGAACAGCACACAGCACAGCATCTCACCTTTGCAGCCCCCCACAGCCCCCACCAAATTTCTCAGCACGGCAGCAATCAAAAAGAACAGCACGACAAGAACTGCAGCAGGACGCTGGTCAGAATGAACTTAACAGGTCAAAAAAAAAAGGCAACAACTGCACGCAACTGTTCTCTTACCTTTGATCTCTTACCTTTGCAGCCCCCTCCAGCAGGACCACATCAAGTGGGGAGCAGCAGAGCCGAGGTAGGCCAGCACAGCCATGCGCGCCAGTAGGCTGCTGAGAACAGCAACGTTAACACAGGTATAGGAACTGGAATTAGTGCGCACTATTGGCTATCGCATGAACCATCGGCATGCATGACAGAAACAAAAACAAAAAAAATAAACAAATAAATTCCAGAACAGCACACTGTACAACAAAGAAGCAACACATCAGGACAGGCACAAACACACACCCACACACACACAAACAAACACGCACCACAACCCACCACTCTAGCGCCACAGCAAAAAGCAGACAAATCCAAAGCCACGATGCCAACACGCTGCAGAAGAACCCCAAACTAAACAAACTCAAACAGAGTATCACCCAAAAACTCCGCAAGCAACCTCTTGAATGCAGCCAGAGAATCTGACTCCACCACAGAACTCGGGAGGCTGTTCCACAACTGAACACATCGTGCTCCAAAGAACCTCCTCTTGATGTCTGTATTACAAGCCGGCATCAAAAGCTTATAGGGATGGCCCCGAGTTCTTGCATCAGGCGCTCTCCGAAAAATACCCCCAAAGTCGACGCCACCATCCAACCTGCAGATGATCCTCCAGTATTTAATAAGGTCCGCCCTGAGAAACCTTCCTTTTATAGAAAATAAGCCAAGTTGCTTCAGCCTGGAAAAGTAATCCAACTCAGCAAGACCATCCACATTTCTTGTCCATCTCCTCTGCACAGACTCAAGCAATCTCAAATCCCCAAGGAAAC
>SDVV010018949.1:0-13636 GCA_016164225.1 Gammarus roeselii | reverse complement strand
TATATATGAGGTGAGTCATTCAGGCCGAGAATCAATAGAATTCGACGGAAGTCTGTAGAAGCGATGTGAACAGCCGGCCCTTCGGCAGAGGTTCGGTGCATGGCTAATTACCCTGACTGATTTCGTGAGAACAGACGGTCAAATTCCTGAGTCTTATTTACCGGGGATGTAGTATGTAGTTGTATAAGTAATTAACTTGAATCCCTGTATCGTGCTTGTGTCATGTGTTAATAAAGATTTAGTGTTTTGATTAAGGCATAACGCGTGTACCGTAAGTGGGTTCTTTGGTATTTATAAAAACAAGTGCGCAAAAGGCCAACTACCACATTGTGCAAAACCTTTGTCTGTAGAGTTGGTGAAAGGTCGGTCAATTTCTTGATAATGTTACACGTATAATTGCAGGGCTTTGTGTAATCCATGTCCAGACGGAAACGCGAACCTCTTTCCGGAGAAAGGCCTCGTACAAATGCAAGGACCCGTTCAGGGTAAAAGGAGTTCAGTGACCTTGGAGAGTTGGGGCAGATAGGTTGTTCCTAAGGAGCCATGCATCGAGAGTGCTAGGTCAGGTTGTACATTTTATTGTGAATTGTTGATTAAGACAGTGTGTAAATAATCCATTTCCCTGTTAAATATTTGCCCATGACTAACAAATGTGCTCTATCGTCATCATCGACTGTTTTGACGTAATAACTTCATGTGATGCCCGATGGTATTAACGTAAATGTGCCATACAGGCCGAGAAAAATATTATCAGCAATTGATCGACCTTTCAGGTTTGATATTAGGAGAGCGCTGTCACGTGGCTCGGACCGTTAAACCCTGGTTCTCGTCGAGACCCTGCAACCAAGATTCTCCGTTGACTGCAGTAATATGAGTACAACTATTACTAAAGTTTTGCCTTAACGGTATTTGCATTTAGTAGATCCATGCATGGCGTTGCTGTAGATTTATTAGGTATAGGATGTGGAGGGTGTTAGAAATGGTTGGCATTAAATATTATGTATATTTCCTTATTCATGTAAATCTCATATATTTTTGTAACTCGTAAGCTTCACGTTATTTAGGTAGAAATCCCTCACGAGCTCTAATGCTCGTGTCAACGCCTAGACCTTTTATGTGGGCAAGAAGTCAATATCAAATAAATGATTTCATACATTTTCAGTCATGCCCGCGTGATAAAATCTAAGGAAATTATTTCTCAGGGTGTCTAAATTTTTTGGGAAAGTTCACATCCAGACGTCCCCGTATCCACAGTTAGACCCTCTTGTTGTTAACTGGGCTAGAGCCGATAACCATCTCAACCTGTTCCATTGTACTCGCGTAGCGGTGCGTAATATCGGGTCTCGGTGTGACCTTTGTGTGATGAGTTCGTTCACGTGAATTTCAGCAAATTTTCTGTTAATTTTAATCAAATTCGGCATTTTTTATTGGATGGATTATATTTTTCTTACTTAAATTTCATTGAATTTGATTCTGTCCATTTATATTGATTTTGTTCATATATATTTGAATTTCTTATGTCATTATGCATTGACTGTGAGGTCTTAAACGCAATGGATCGTTTTGTGTGGATCCTATTTTTCCTATTTCTTGTTTTGTGTACATTAACTCTGAGGTGTTAGAACTTCCGGGTATTATTATGTGATTCTTATTTTCTTGTTTTAATTCATGTCGTCTCATTTGTGTTTGATTTTACCTTTATATGGATTTGTTCACATAATTTCGACAAAGTTTGTGAATTTATTGCGTTCTTATTTTGATCATACTGATTTTCTTTAATCCTGATTTGTGAATACATAAATCCGGATTTTGTGAACACATAACCAGCAAATTTGTGTTAGTTTTTGTAAATTTCAGTGCTATGGGATCTCTCATTCATGTTAAATTGTATTAACTCTGACATTGTGGGCCGTGAGGTGTAAAACAGAAACCATTATGTAGCACTTCCACTACTGATTTTCGTGAAAATTTTGGAATTCATCTTTTATGAACAGATGCCTTTGTGCATTCCCGTTTTGCATTTTCTGTGACTGAATGATGCCGATTTATGCATTAGTGACCGGTTTGCTTGCCTTTTGGGCGAGTCTTTTTTATTTTAACCTCAAAAGCAGCCATCGCAATGCAGAGGCTCCAATTGGAGACGAATTTGTATGATCACACAGCTGGGAGCGTGTATATACTTCGACTTGGAGGTGCACTGTCAGCCGCGCATGCAAGGTACAAACACCGCGCATGACCGCTTGGGTTCTGAAGGCAGGCCATGCCGCACTCCCATGCGGGCTGCTTCGATGTGGAGATGCCGTTACCAGCTGGTCATTAGACTGATATGGGGGGAAGGAGAAAAGGCAACTGACAGAGAAAAGAGCAACACTGGTAGTGACTGGGGCGACCGATCTGCCGTTGGTAAAATGTTGCTAAGCGGAGCGAGCAATATCAGAGGATATTTGCGTATGTACACGCTGCAATGCTGTGGTTACTGAACCGCTTTAGGAAAATGTCGTTGCGGAGTGAGCGGTTTTAGAGGTGATACTTGTGCAGGCAAACGCGGCGACAATTAGAATGTATTAGGGTATGTTAGGCTACGAAGGCTTGTCATACAAGAACAACGTAGAACCATATCATGTACAGCGTGAATTTATGAGAAAATTGTGCATTTTAAGGTACATGTGCAGGTGAGACGCCAACTCATACCATAAGGGTAGGCAAGGAAGACGTCTACCGGGGAACCACTGATACAAATCTGTGAAATTCCGTACTGATTGATGTTCCAAACGCCGTAATCTGAGCAAAGCGAAAACAAATGAAAGTTGTACATGCAGTGAAAACGATGATCTTAGAGTTGCAGTGCCATTGCTGCAATTTTGTTACGATGCGTCCTGATGCGGGAATTTCGCTGTAGTTAATTTGTCAAGGGTATCTGCATTTGCCGTACTGAATATTGAACGGAGTAAACATGGAAACATGTTTACTCCCCTCTTATGGAAGTGATGAAATTTCAGCGGAAGGGAGAGGTATTGATATGAAGTGAGTCATTTAGACCGAGAAATAATAGGAGCCGACGGAAGTCGGAAGCAAGCGATGTGTATAGCCGGCAAGTCGGTAGAGGTTCGGTGCATAGCTAAAGTTGATATGTTCGCGAATGCATGGCTAATTACCCCGGCTTATTTTGTGGGAGCAGACGGTCACATTCGTGAGCTATATTTGAAGGCTCATTTCCTGTCTCACCCGGGAGATAGTGTGTAGTTATATAAGTAATTAACTAGAAGCCCTGTATCGTGCATGTGGTAATAAAGATTTAGTATTTTGATAAGGTATAGCACGTGTAGCATTGGTTTATGTTCACTACTATGTGCACTACCTTCGTCTGTAGAGTTGGTGAAAGGTCGGTCCATTACTTGATGATGTTAAACACATAATTGCAGGGCTTCTTGTTAACCATGCCCAGCTAGAAATGCGAATCTCTTTCCGGAAAAAGGCCTCGTACAAATGCAAGGACCCGTTCAGGGGAAAATGAGTTCAGTGACCTTGGAGAGTTGAGGCAGGTAGGTTGTTTCTAAGGAGACATGTCTCGACAGTGCTAGGCCAGGTGGTATATTTTATTGCGAATTGCTGAATAAGAAAGTGTCGAAATGATCCATTTTCTTGTTAAATATTTGTCCATGCCAAACAATTGTGCTCTGTCATCATAATCGACTGTGTTAACGTAATAACGTGATGAGATGTCCCTACCGATTGTATTAACGCAAATGTGCCATACAGCCGGATAAAAGTATTTTGTTCGCTATTGATCGACCCTCCAGGTTCGATATTTGGAGAACGCCGTCACCTGTATCGAATCGTTATACCTGGGATCTCGTCGCGACCCTGCTACTAAGATTCTCCATTGCCTGCACTAATACGAGCACAACTATTATTAAAGTTTTGCCTTAACGGTATTTTCATTTAGTAGATTCATGCATGGCATAGCGGTAGATTTATTATGTATTGGAGACGTGGAGGGTGTTTGGAATGGTTGGCATTAATATTATGTATATTTCCTAATATATGTACATCTCATATAAATGTGTAATTTGTAAGCGTCCTTTAATTTAGGTAGAAATCCCACACGGAGCTTTTCAGCTCGTATCACCTGTATAGATGATCGGTGAAAACGAGAGTGAGAAAAGGATACTATTCGCGATGTCATTTTTTTAAATCTTTCAGGAGGACGATAAAACGTGTTTGATGATGATGATGACTTGACACACTTTCATTCAATTGGTTTTGTGAACAAACCAAACTACAGATGTTTGCGAGGGAAAAATTTGCAGGTTTGCAAGGAAAAGAAATTACATCCCCGGGTATGCACGACCGTGTAATTGGGCATTATTTATTCGAAAAAGCAGCGGGCTTTACGGAGAGTGAGTAGTGAATGATACCTACACATGCACGTTACATTAATATATGTTGTTAGTCATCTGCGCACTCGTCCCGCACTGTGGTTTCAACTGGAGGGAGCAATTTGACACACAGTCAATGAAACCATTCAGGCGCTGTTTGAAATATTTGGCAATCACATCATCTTCCGTCGAGATCCTCTCGCTCGCCAGCAAAATCACTAAACCTAGCTGCTCCAGATAATTTTCTCCTGGGATAAGCAAAGGGAAGTGTCTGTAGCAAATAGCCGGAGACTCAGGGAGATTGAAGAAGAACTTATACGAGGGATTCGTGTTATTTATCCTGCGATGTGAAAGCCGATGAAGGTGACTGGACACATGAAAGAGATCGTCTTCCAGATTAAGTAAATTTTTCTTCATTGATGTTATTTTTCGATTTGTGTCAATATAGTTTTTGAAAGATTTGTTTATAGCGTTTATTGACCGAAAGATTTGTTTATTGTGTTTTAATGTCGGAATTCGGAACTAATATCCGAGTTTAACAGGGCAATTTTATTTCTGAAACATATCCAACATGTTGATTGTTGAATAATTACTTTTGCAAGTGATGATTGCCAAAATGAAACTAAAATTCCCACATCATTATTTTAATATACATATGATCATAGGCATCATATTTCTCCGCAGAATTAGCATTTGTGTATACACTAAAAGTCAGCTATTATTAAACATATAACAACGTAATGTCGAAAACTCTGTTTGGCATCGTTATTTATAAATATCAAGTTTTGTGAACGCAATAGATTTTATTATGTGGAAAAATAGAGTTACCGAATTCGACCATCAGCAAATTTATTGCAAGCAAATCTTCATAAATTTGAAAGTAAGTAACGACTGTTGGGAATAACTTGTATTATGTTTCAAAATTATACAGCAGTTAGGTTGTCTCAAATCAAAGAATTTCAATTAATGTCGATTCTTAAATATTTTATGAACAATATTTTAGTTTGACTCTTGAAGAAATTTTACCCATTTCTGCCTGCTCGGTGATGGATGTTTATGAAAAGCGTAACGTAAAACTATTCACGCTTCAAAGAACACCGTATTCCGGGGGCCCAGGGAAGTGTTGAAATTTTACAGGTTTTCTTGCCCTGATGCGTTATCCTATAACGTTGGCGAGCGTTGGTTATGGGCAGATTGAGTCGGAACGGAAGAAGATATTTCATTATGGGAGTGAGGAAGTGTCTATCATGGATTTGAACATATATGACGATACATTTGACGAGTCCTTTACTATTCATATAAATGCTTGACTTAACCGTATTTGCAGATGAATGACTTCCTGTGTGAGGGGAAAACATTTTGCAGAAGAGTCAATATCTTGTATCGTTGTGCATATAAGCTACAATAAATATACATTTTCATCGACATTTATTTGATCATACATATTGGTAATGCGCCATTTATTTCAAATCAGTGCCAGTGATCATATTGTCGATTATAATTTACTTAGATGGTGTAAGGGAGGCGTGATCGTCGAATGATATCCTGGGCAAAAAAAAAAAGAGAAATTAGTAACTGCGCTCCTTAGCACAAGAAGAACAGGAGTGGCTTCGTCAACGAACGTATGTTAGGCTTTTACTCAATAATGAATAAAAAATAAATGTTCTATAGAAAGTGTATTAGGAAAATTGATATGTAATTTAGTGAAAAGTAAAAAAAAAAAAATATACAAATATTATTCGAAATGCTACCTTGCAATTAATAATGAATGCGATGCACAGGTTTTGATGGCACATTGACCCCAAACTGGTGCTCGGCCAGCTCTGAAAAACATGAGTCGTTCTATTTTATGAACTTCTTAGATGAACAGGTTCGACGTTCTTTGGGTTTAGTCGCAACTTCTGACATGGCGAATAGCTAATTCCCTCCCGTCACCTCAACGGGTACACTTTTCGTGAGCTCTTCACACACATTTCGTATGAACACTCTACGGCTGACATGTAAACTACACACATGCTCATTGGTGATATGGCTATTTTCTAAGGCCTTGTCAATCACATTTTAGAATACATGCATTGACAAACACCTAATTCTAGCTGCAAAAGAGTACATCCAAGACTCGATCAAAAACATCAACCAAAATCTTGTATTTATTGTAGAATCTGATGGTGTATGTTACCTTCGATGTGAAATTGAACATTTAAGTGTAGAATAGTAAGAAGAAAATCAAATCTAAATTTATTACATTAAAGTGATGTTAGACTCCTGCAGTGTTTCCTTCATATTTCATTATTGCAGCTTCGTGTGGCTGCTTGAACAATTTGCATTCACCTGGATATTTTTTTACTTTTTGGCTAAAGGGGGCTATCAATATCAAATATTTCTTCCGATGCACAGTAGTTATCACAAGTGACGTTGCATCACTGGTTGAATAGTGGAGTATGTAATTTCAATACTTCAATGCAAGAAACACTGCAATCAGATTTCTTAGAATCACCTTTTTCTAAATAAGAGAAACAACTGATTAAATCTTTTTTTCGTTGTCTACCACAAGTTAAAAAACATTCCAAACATAGCTGGCTTATTAGCCATGCATCGGATAAAATAGCAGCGGGCTGTGCAAGGTAGCAACTGTTCATCTTCGATAACATACGGACTCGGTAAAAAGGATTTTTAGAGGTTTTCAATGAACAGATACTATAGTTGAGAGGCCGAACAAAATTTTGATACAGACACTACGCCGAAATCCCTCAGCAAGGGGGTTAGACGGAAGCAAGGCGTACCTAACACTCTCATGCACTCACACTCGCGCACCTTAGCTCTTTTGCGCAAAAAGGTCCAGCCGGGGACCCCATAACACACCCACCGGGTCATGAGTGCGGTTCGAGGTCAGTGTCGGCAGCAGGGCCCAACAGCGTGACTGGTTTACTCCTGCCGCGTCATGATGACCGGGCCCCCCGCCCATTACCATTCCGTATCTCAACGATATGTCAAGGGCGGGAAGCACATCAGAGCAGCGTCAAAACTCATCCGTTCACTATCATTCTCCACTCACGCCTATCAAGTGCACGCTCTTTCACTACCTACACACTCATGTCTCTCCTTCCTAACGCCTGCTTCACACCATCCATCCACCCAAACACCGGTCTCCTTCTAGGCCGACGTCCACTCACCTCTGACCTCAACGCCTTTTTAACAAATCTTCCTTCATCCATCCTCTCCATGTGCCCAAACCATCTCAGAACACGCGAATCCACTCTGTCCTCTAACTTCTTCACCATCCCCGTTCTGATGCGAGCCACGTCGTTAGTGAACCTGTCTCCAGCGCCACTCAGCCATGCTCTTCAAACATTCCATCTCGAAAACATTCAACCTTCTTCTCCTCTGCTCTCACCCCCCTAGTCTCAGCTCCGTACAGCGCAGTTGACACAACGAAACCCTTATACAGCCCTCTCTTTGCTTCCATCTCCAACGTCCTGCAGCTCGTTTCGTTCTTCAGTGCACCCATCACTTTACACCCCTCCTTCACTCGCCACTTCACCTCAGTTTTCACTGATTCAATCTTCTCCACATGGCAGCCCAGATACTTAAAACACTGTACTTCTTCCAATAACTCTCCATTTAGGAGGACACTAATTCTGCTCGCATCGACAGTCATCGAGCCTCTCATTACTTTACTTTTACATACGTTCACTCGAAGCATCCTCCTCTCACACGCACTCTACCAAGCTCAGACACTAGCCTACATAGCTTCTCCTCTGAATCCGCAACTAGGGCCGTATCATCCGTAAATAGCAAACGGCTCAACTGCCAACTCCGCCCATTCGCCCTGTCACTGTGAACCAATGAATCATCTCGCTTCCCACTCTGACACATGATCGGCTGCACACATAGAAACTCTGCACCGCTTCCAATAGCTTTCCTCCCACTGCACACAAACGCAACACCCTCCACAGCGCTTCCCTGTTAATCCTGTCGTATGCCTTCTCCAGATCCATGGAAGCCCAGAACACATCATTTCACTGCACAAGGTACTTTTCGCAGACCTGTCTCACTGCAATAATCTGATCGCGCACCCTCTACCACTCATAAAGCCACACTGTTCCTCTCCAATTGCGCAGTCCATACAGTCTCTAATCCTTTTGATCAGCACTCTCCCAAACAACTTACCAACCACACTTAACGGACTGATACCTCTCGTGTTGCAGCATTCATTTCTATCTCCTTTTCCCTTATGAAGTGGAACAATGCAGGCACTGCGCCACTCAATTGGTACCACACCTGCCGCAAAACACAAGTTCAGTAACCACACCAACCATTCGACAATCGTTACTCCACCCTGTTTCAGGCACTCGGTCGCAACGCCATCCAAATCAAGGGCTTTCCCTGCTTTCATCACCTCCACCGCCTCGTGCACCTCTTCCCTGGTAATGTCCGCCACAAGTCTCTCTCCGAAAAACTGGCATCCGAGCACCACTACCCACAGCAACACTATCAGCCTCTCTGTCTACCTTGACATTCAACAACTCATAAAAATACTGGACCCACCTCTTCCGTACATCACCACTTTCCACCAACAACTGGCTGCTTACATCTTTCACCACTTCCTCCTTTCCGATCTCTCTCTTTCTCCCCCTCTTCACCTCTTTCCAGAACATCTTTTTGTTCTCCTCAAAATTTTGACACAACCGTGTGCCCCACCTGGCATCAGCGTCCTCTTTTGGCTCTTCTCATCGCCCGTTTCATCTCGTTTCTCCTTTCTTTATAGCCTTCATAGGTCACCACCGACTTTACCAGAAACAACTCCTCAAACGCTCCTCTTTTTTGGGCCACCGCCAGTTTAACCTTTTCGTTCCACCACTCGAAACCTTTCCTTCTGCACCTGCCCACACGGCGCGCATCACACACAATCATCGCACAGCTCAGCGACGAATCTCTTAACGTCTCCCATTCATCCTTCACATCTCTCAGGCCCTGTCCTCTCACGTTGTCATGTTCTTCTCTCAAGGCCTATAGAACTCCTCAGCTCTGCTTCTCATATTCAGTTCACTCACTTGCACTACCTCTCCTCCTCCTCCCACTCTTTTGTTGCCCTTCCACCTCTGCACCACTCTTAATCTACCTTCCACCAGCAGATGGTCAGACACTCCTCCACCCTACCCTATCAACACCCGCACATCCAGCAGCCTTCCCACCACTCTCCTCGATATCAGCCCAAAATCCATCAGCGCTCTCTCCACCACTGCACCACGGGTCATCCTTACCCATGTCTACTTGTGGACATTTCACTTCTTGAACACATTGTTCCCGACCACCAACTCCTGCTCCATTCACAGACCTATCAGGTTTTCTCCACTGTCATTTCTACCGGGAAAGTCATACCTTCATATCACATTCTCCTTCACTGCATCTCCAACTCTCGCATTAAGGTCACACAGAACAACTACATTGAATTGACCTCCAAAACTCTCAATACACTCAATAAGGTCAGTCCAGAATTGCCCCCTCTCTTCCTCACTCCTCTCGCTGCCTGGACCATATGCACTCACAAATACCCTTCTTTCTAAGACTAACTTAAGTTTCACCCACATCAATTTTGTGAACACCTCCTTCCACTCGGTAACGGTACTAGCCAAAAGATCACTCAATATCAAGACCACACCTTCTCGTACCCAAAACGTTGCCGCCTTTCCGTAGTTCTGTCGAAACGTAAGTATTTCATTATGTCTATAAATCGAGTACGGGCCAAAAAAATTGTTGACTAGTGAACACCCCACGAAATATTTCACATGATTTTTCAATGGCAAGGTTCGTTCACAAATAATGCTGCAACATTTAAATATCTACCCCAATAGTCTTATCAAACACGTCCAACGTTACAGACCAGTCTTTGTGCTTAGTAGCACGTTGGTCTTCAAAATTAACGCTCTTTTGAATTAGTCTGAATATTGATTCGTCGAATAAAATTGAGAATGCGATGTAATATCGGAACTTCTTTGCACAATATTCTGAGCCTGCAAGCAAATTTTTTCGTTTCACAGGCAGCAGCCCATTGCATGGATGATCAGTCTCTACCAGTAACACTAGAAGTAGATGTTTCAATGTTATTAGCTGAGGGGTAGTGCTGTAGGTACTATTTGTTCGTCATCTTCTGAGCAAGGCGAGGATATCGATTCTGCAGTTGGTATGTTCGCTTCGCTTCCTGATCCAGAGGCAAGTTCGACATTGTCGCAATAATCCCAAAAAAAAATTCGTAATCTTCCCAATATCTAATCAGGTTTCAGAGCTCTACAAGACAGAAGGTGGAGCGAACAGTTTCACTAAACAACTGTGATCACACTGACTAATCACAGGTGCAGTACAGGGTAAACCTGGTTACCAGATCTGCAGTACCTCATATTTGTATGGTAAGCGTCAATTGACGATTAGAATGAGTTCTAGGTAGCCGTCAGCACAGCATGTTTACCTATAACTTAAAAACAATGACATTGGCATGAATTGTTGGTGTTACTAGGGAATAAAAAGTCAAGCAATATTAGGTGAAAATGATTACTAAACATTGAGTAGTGATTTCAGTGTAGCTTTAAGTATTGATAATGATACTTTGAATCTTTGACTGCGCTCTCAATATTATTACTTCAGTAACCACTGCTGGTCCCGTTAAATTGTGCACGAAGATACTACTTTAAAATATTTTCACTAATACTATTCCATCAAACATTTATCTCTAAACGGTAGGTTCATCAGGTGATAATGTGTTCGTACGGAACGTAAGCAAGCGACGAGTCAAATCCATGCAAGAAAGTGAAGTTTCATTGAGCTTCTGTGCCAGACGTCTACAAATAGTGATTTATTTAAAATACACTATGATATAAACGCGTAATTTCTCTCTGGAGATATTCATACCTAACTCAATCGTAACATTTATTGCCTGAAACATTTTGCACCGTAAATAACGTTGGTGCATTTCTTGTGTAGAACCAGAGTCTACGAAGGAATGCAATCTCCTTTTGTGCTATGTTGAGCATCTCGGAATGTTAAGTATTTTGCGATCGTTATACCAGGAAACCATGTTTCCGGCTAGATATTTTGTTGTTGTATTGTTTTGTTTATATAGGAGAGCCACTAGAGTGCTCAATTATTTTCAAGTTTGTCCGAACGTATTGCAACAAATCTTTGATCATAATATATCTAATTTGATTTTTGAATTGACTTAACTTACAATTGAACATTTGCCTGCCAGAAAACACGTAATATGCTATCGTAATTTAGGTAGATGTTATTATAACATTGAAAGATGGCTCGGAAATGGTGGCAATTGCGGGTTTCATCTCGATGAGACCGCTGAAAATTTTACTCACTCGGATACATGACTCAGCAAATGGGTGTGACTTCGATCCTGACCGGCTGAAATGTATTCATTTAATGTTACTAATCTCGTGATGAAAGACGTTTACTGAAATTTACAGGTGGTTCTTGGTATTCTATCGTGATGACAACAAACACGCTTGAAATGACTTCTGGGACTGTCAAGCTCAGGCCCAAAAAAATACCGAAACGTCCTGAAACATTGTTACAGTATTCTACAGCTGTGTAAACTAGTCTTGATAAAGTAAACGTCGGTGATCAAACTTACTCTACTTATTTTTCTTGAAACTAATGGCCTAATGTAATGCTTGCATCTGTCTCGACATATTAAAAAGTGGAGAGTAGAGGATGTCCTCCAATAATGTCCATCGGTTGGTCCTTACTCTTCAACCCTAGTTTTAAGTTAATATTAAATTCACCCAGGTAGCAAATGTTGTCTTCGAAACAGCTCACGCTGACGAAGACTTGGTACGTATCATGTGTGTATTCTTATATTTCTGTTATTTTGTCAACAAGTCATTATACCTATATAAATTTTAAATTCCTAAATCCCTAAATCCTGAACTATCTAACAACTAACAAAATATTGGATCGTTGTACATAGAATCTCCGCCGATCAAAGCAATGCAAAAAAAATGTGTTGCAGGGGATGAACTGAAAAAAATCACTATCGTAATGGACAAATGAGGAGTGACATTCGTTAAAGGTGCACTAGAGTTTGAAAATTTTGCCACTTCGTTTTGCTAGAATAGTGTTTGTGTTAAACAATCTGTTATTACTTTTCAGAAAGAGCTCTGTAGAAGAAAATTATTGAAAAATATTCTAAGAAACATCATTTTTTGACTCGTCGCACCAAGGCGAAATTTCCAAGCAGCCGCGTTCAAGGTCAACAGCTGGATGCGACCGTTGATCGAAGTAATTTTGACGATCACGTGAATTAGAAAAAATCATACATCCTTAGGAAGCTAAATTATTGTATACCAACAATCACCTGTTCTATCGAAGTAGACCAGCTCGGATAGTTGATGCTGTATAGTAGTAGTAGTACTTGAACGCGTTCACTCAAGCAGAATAGCATAATAATCTTCTTAAAACGCTAGTCATTCGTGCGCATTGCTTCAGATGGTAATTATTAATACACTCCAGAAAATCTATTGAAGTATTTTTGACGCTTTAAATGACGGCAACGTTATTAAATAGACCCTATTCCACTGATATAAATTGTGAGCAGAATTTTGATGGCAAAATATTTAGTGCATTTTTTAAGGACGAGGGAGTAGAATATGTAATACGAAAATAAGTATTCCATAAATCTTGTAAATACACAACTTCAAGTGTACAATTCACGCTCATCATAGACAGGGATCGCAGTTGATGTCGGACTCAACGTTGTGTACAAAATGTTCTCTTAAGTAAACATTACAGTTTTTATTTACTTTCGTAAAGTTCATTCTGATTAAATTAACTGTACCTTCATGCTATGAAATGAAAAGCTTATTAGGTTCATTTTGTAGAAACCATTCAGCGACCGTCAGAATATGTGCACTCAGCAATAATTACTGCGTCTTCCCGACTCGCTCTATCATCCAGAATATTTGATCGATATATGTAATCCGGACGGTCAGGTTTCACATTTCTTCACTTTACCTCGCTGGACTAACATGAAAGAAATGTTCGTCTCACCCAACAATAAAGCCGAGTAGATGCTGAGAAACAGGTGCTCACAGGGAAATTGACTTTGACGAGAGAACAAACTTTCGTTTTATTTACAAAAACTGCACAACAAATAACTGAATATAGCAATAACTGGATATACAAAATAACTGTACTGATCATCATTTACTTTTCATCAGAAGAGATCGACATTAAAAGTTGTAAGATGATGTGTG
>SDVV010018948.1:0-13637 GCA_016164225.1 Gammarus roeselii | reverse complement strand
CTATTACATTACTCACACATTGTTTGGCGTACGATGGCACCAGTTTGAAACTAACTGCATAGTTAGCATGACATATTAACATATGCACACGGGAAATAAATATTTCAATGAGTCATAATCGATGGGTACACTAAATGGACGGAAATTTGAGCATGTGAGGCGAGAGAAAAAAAAAATATATATATATAGAATGAAAGCATTTATGTATGAAATGTTGAAACACAAATAGTTGACACGGTAAATTGCATAGCAGAAGTAAATTACAATTCAAGAGTTTCTGCTCGTACAAGTTCGAACAGGTATAATTTTATTTTACGTTTAAGGACAGCAATACTTCTGCCAGTCCTTAAATCTATGGTAATCGAACTCCAGATTTTAGCAGCTCTGTATTTTAACAATAGTTGGGACTGTGTTGACGAATTTCGGGGAATTTGCAAATCCGCATTGTTGCGAAGATCATACATAGGATTATTTCTACTGAAAAAACTGTTATCAATGTAAGTTTAATGATTCAAAGCTTTGTAGACAAACACTGCAGCAGAAAAGTTAATGATTTGACCCAGTGGGAAAATGTTCCATTGACAAAAAAGAGATAACGTGTGGTCACGTCTGCTAGCATGTGATAGTGTTCTGATGACACGTTTTTGACTAAGAACGATATGTCTTAAGTTTTTTTTGTAGGTAGACGCATACACGTTTACACAATACGTCAGAAAAGGATGAATAAGGCTATAGTACAAAAGACTTTTAGCAGGAGTGGTAAGACAATTTATAATTTTGTATAGGATGCCACACGATTTGGATAATTTCCCGGCAACAAATGAGACGTGATCTTTCCAGTTAAGTCTCTGATCTACGATAACACCGAGAAACTTTGTTTATGCTACATATGCCACATGTTGACCGTTCAATTCAACTTGTGCGTTAGGAATGGGTATCATCCTCCTGGAAAATATTATGACCTGCGTCTTGTCAACCATTAGCGTCAGCTTGTTGGATCGGAACCAGATTAAAATGTGAACCAATTGATTATTCATATTAGTGATAGTATCATTGAGGTTTTTCCCGGTCGAATAAACTGTAGTATCATCTGCAAAAAGTACAAAGAATAACCTGTTGCTAGTGTTTACAATGTCATTAATATATATATAAGGAAGTGCAAAGGTCCCAGGATCGACCCTTGCGGAACTCCTATATTCAACGTACTGGCAGATG
This sequence comes from Gammarus roeselii, assembly GCA_016164225.1. Lineage (NCBI taxonomy): Eukaryota > Metazoa > Arthropoda > Malacostraca > Amphipoda > Gammaridae > Gammarus > Gammarus roeselii. The sequence goes on along the minus strand of SDVV010018948.1, from coordinate 12,422 downwards.
ATGATTGTTTATTCCAAGTCACTAGGTGTTTTCTATCAGGAAGATAACTTTTTATTCAACTCTTATCGATGGAACTAACTCCATAATGCTGTAATTTTGCAACTAAAATCTCATTATTCACGCAATCAAAAGCTTTGCTAAGATCCATAAAAGTTGCAACGGTGACTTCATTACTGTCAAACCCATCAATAACGTCTCCAGCAAATTTTAATACAGCATGCTCTGTATTCCTGAAAGCTTGAAAGCCAAATAGATTTTGGCTTTGTAGGTTATTTGAGACAAAATGAGTATATAGTCTAGCATAAAATATTTTTTCATAAACTTTGCTTAAGACGGGCAGTACTGAAATTGGGTGATTTTTTTTTTTTGCTTTTATTTTTATATATTGGACTAGTTTTAGCGATTTTAAGTGCATCAGGAAAAACTCCTTGCATGAGAGACTTAGTGATAAATTGGCTCAAAGGAGCTACAATAGTCCCAGATATAGCTTTAATTACATTGGTTGGGATGTTATCCCAACCAGTGCTGCAACTATTTTTTAAATCATTAATGATTGATTCAACTTCGTTTGGGTCGGTAGGGTTAAAGATTGGCTGTTCAGGAATAGCATTCTCTAAATAATGTTCAAAAGGGATGTTGTTGATTATAATTGATTCGCTTGGAGTATTGGGAATACTATTGAAGTAATTATTGAAAGCATTTGAAATCGTTTGAGGATCAGTGATGACTTCATCATCAATAATAATTGAATCTGAATTACTCTGTTTGTTTTTTCCTAGAAGGTTGCTCATGATTTTCCAGACTTTTTTGCTATTTCCTCGAGAGGTCTCTATCAAATTTTGGATATAGTTTTCACGAGCAATATTTGTCAGTTTAGTGAACGCATTTTTGTATCGTTTAAATTCATCTCTACGAGTGATGGGATGCCTTTTGTATCTACGGTAAAGTCTGTCCTTCTCTTTTTGTGAGGCAAGTAAACTAGGTGTCATCCAGGGATTCTCAGCTTGTTTGTAGCTGAGCTCTTTAGTTGTAAGCGGAAAGCACTTCGTACAGTTCAATTAATATACCATGGAACTGCGTGAAAGCATCGTTTGAGTTTACTGTGGATTGTATCTCATTAAAGTCGCACGCTCCCAGCGCCTCTTTAAAGCTTTGATTGTTACGGTCGCTATATTTACGATAGGTAATTATAGTTGGATTACTGGGTTCGTGAGAATTTGGTTTTTGAATGAAAATTGGATAATGGTCGGAGACATCGGAAATGATCACAGCTGCACGTGTTACACTGTTAACATCGTTGGTGAAAATGTTATCCATTAATGTCGCGGATCCAACAGCTGTACGCGTGTGTTTGGTAATTAGTGGGTAGACCATGAGAAAGGAAATTATTACAATAGTCAGCAAACTAAATTCGATCTATGGTACTGAAGCAGATTTACGCTGAAATCACCCATTATATACACTTTATTATGGGCTACGTCAATGCTACTGATAATTTCATTCATCTCCATCGAGGAACTTTCTACCGATATTTGAGAAGCTCTACGGTAAACCATTACTATTGTATTAACTTCGTTATCACAATAAATGTCGACAAAATGGGTCTCAATTCCTGGCCTGATGAAAGAGAGTTCAGGTCCCGGTACAACAGTTAGCCTGTTATTTATGAAACGCCTCCCTTATTACTCATATTATTGTTTGTATACAAATTGTAACCTGATAGATTATATAAGTCCTGTAGTTCATTTGTCAATTTGGTTTCACAGAGCCTTAGCACAGTAGGTGCAAAATGGTCTGTTATATTGATTTGAAGGCTAAGAAAGTTCTCTTTCAAACTTGCAACATTTAATGCCATGCATGTGAAATTATTTCCTAATGAAAATGTATAGCGAGGGAGCTCATCACCAGGAATTATTTGACACTCCGGAATATTCATTCTTATTTGTAAATCTGGATCGATTTCGTGGAGAACATTGTTGAAATTATTTTCAATTTCATGCATAGCACGATCAAAGAAATCAATATTGTTTACTTGTTCCTCCATTTAGAGTTTTGAGCTGTTAATAGAGAAGTTCGAGGGGTTGATTGTTCATTTACAAATATGTTGTATTTATTCTTCGTTACAATCATATCCTGACACGATAAACTACAATGTTGTAGAACACACACCAATTTACAATATTTGATGACATGTAATGGAGAATGTCGACAGAGAGAAAGTTGTTGATGATGTTTTCTACAGTCATATTCAAGTACGGTAAAAGTGAGATATCATACCGTGTGCTATTTTTCTTGTGCAATTGAAACAAGTCGAGCATGACACTCAACGCTCTGACATTGGGATATTTTATATAACAGTTAGTTAGAGTGAGAATTGCTAATTCAGCTGTACAGCCTAATTCATTGGGTAGCAAGGAATACGACGGTATGGGTGGGTCTGTGTGAGACAGAGTCCCTGACAAAACAAAGCAGAAAAAACAGAAAAAGGATCATTATTATAATATAAAATAAGAGAAATAGGAGAAAAAAGTTTCTTCGTACACAAGTGGTGTGTTATTCTCGTGGAACAATAAGCGCTCTGTAACCAGTGATGGGCATCGGTACAAAAAATTAGCCAAGGTGATACCGGTACTGCGATACATCAAAATTAAATAAGGTGATACCGATACCTGATACTTTGAGAATTCTCAGGGCGATACCGATAACCGATACATGTATCGGCGATACAAGTATCGCGGTACATTACCATTATTTTTTATTTATTTTGGGAATAAAAACATTTAAAAGAATTGAACCATGTACTGTATGAAACATTTTCAGTTGAATCACATAGCATATGAACAAAATATTCACATTAGGTCTAATTGGAATTGCCCTTCAGAAAGCGAGTTGACTGAACATTTGGTCTGACAGCCTATTTCGCTTGGGAGCGTGAATATGACCGGCAAGACAAAGAGTCGTTCAACAGGAGCTGACGAAGGGAGTGGAGTGTTGAATTTTCTGAAGACGAGGCGAACGCCGTGGGACTGCTCAAGGCTGCTGACAGCGTGGGATCCTTCCAGGAGATACTTCAGTGCCTCCCTTTCTGAGCAGTCTACAGTAGGTTAGGAGACTGTGCGTCGGATTCACTCTCGTAATCAAAAAACGCATCAGTGCTCCAATCAGAGTGATTATCGCGGTCTTCAAAGTGGAGTTTTGACTGTGCCGTTTGCTCATTCACATTTTTGATAGCACTAACCAAAATTTCATGAACCCGTTTCTTGGTGAGTGTCGTATTGAGCTTAGGCTTTATGGTGAGCCCTTTCGGTTTGAAAGTAGGATTGGACACAGTTGCCAGAATTGCTCCTTTTTGTTTCGTGAGAGGAGTCTAATTTCAGGGATTTATGGGAGCGTTTCGAATACCCCTCAACCACAGCGTTCAGTAATAGCTGACAATGGCGCAGCGTCGTTGAATCCAACCGAATCAGTTTCTTTTCTACAGCCAGCAGCGTGGGAGCATACACCCAATAAAACAGGATTTGTCAGCTTGCAGTCTGTCTAGAGCTAGTGCGATGGGATGCATTACGTCTACAAACTCTTGCTGAATTCGAGCTCCGCTTCACGAAACGCAGTCAGTCCCAGTCGACTCATGAGCTCCTTGAGTTTGTTATTGTTTTCAAGAAGAATGGATAAACTATAAAAAAAAATCAACGGGTAGCACATGGTAGCCTGAGCTGACAATTTATGGTCCCCTGAATGATTTCCGCTGATTTTGTTTTCCAAGACATATTCCAAAGTGCTGAGCACTTACCCATCGCACTGTTGTGAAGCTTTGAGTATGGACCTTTTAAAGCTCGCTTAGCATCAGCAGTGCAAACAAGATTGAGCGTACGAGAGCAGCATCTTAAATGCGATGTAAACGTAATTCCATCATCTCTATCGGTGTCAATAGGAGAAGCAGCAAAACAGTCATCATGATCGAAAACAGCACTAACATCAGTCACATCTTCGTTGTGTGCATATTCAACGTTCAGAGGTATCTTCACTCCATACACCATGAAGGCTTTCACCGTGTTGCTACTATTATCTGTAACAGTCGCCACAATTGCATTTTCTGGAAATGAGAACTGTCTGCGCACATCAGCTAAGATTTCAGCAATTTTGTCATAAGTATGACTGCCTTGAAATCTTATGCAGCCTAGTGTGCCATTTTTCCTTTCGAGCGTAGTACTGTCGATCTGTAGATGGAGATTTAAAACAATTATTTATCATTTCGACATTTGGTAGAGATGAAATGTTTCATGAACTGAGATATGATTGAGATCAGTTGATATATTTTACAAGCACAATAAATAATTTATTTTTGCATCTCAATTAGCATCTATAAATAAATTTATAATGCCAATTATTTAAACCGTATTCACGCAGGAAATAGCTATTGTATATTTCAAGTGATTTTATGCAACAAATCTTACCATGATGACAAAAAATTATTCATAAATGCATGAAATAACTTGGTCACTACATATTTTATGTATAATGCGAGTTCACTTCTCCTTTCATCCAGTGAGAGAATGAAAATTGAATTACAAAGATATTATAGAGAAAAATCAGACGCTGTGTGATACAGTGATCAGACACAGGCGTTGAAGAGTGATCACCCGTGATCGTGATTGCAGCGTTCATGTTTTATTTCAAATATGGCGTTCAATTCAAACATCGCGCTGTGATAAATTATTCACGGTGGTTGAACGTGTTTAAATTATTTAATACATATCTATTAATCTAACACTATAAATCGGACGGACTGGAGGAGAGGCTATATGATAATCAAATATAAAGAGAGTCACCGCTATTGCTGTAAGAGAAATAAAAGTTCCCATTAATAAACTATATACGATTTCAACAATACTGGATAAAATGAATACACTTTTAATTGAGATATAACTTCAACAACGTATCCCTAAACACTCCGATGCGACAGTGTGCGCAGACATTGTTTCCGCTATGGTCCAGCTCCAGCCACCCGTCCAGAAACCTCACAGACTATTTTTCCCGTAGGGAAAATATTTCCCGACAGAAATTGAACGGTGACTCCCATAAAACTCCGGTGCTTAGTAGACCAGATGTCTGCCGTGGTGCAGATGAATGGATGAGAAGCAAGCTCAGGTGGCCAGCAGTTGCAAGCGACGAGACGTGGTGGCTTAACGTTCGTCGCGACGGAACGCTTAGATTCGAATCGATTACTGCACAATGAATAAATTGCGTAGGAATTGACGAATATAACGTGTCCCCACATTATGATAAAAGAAACAGTCGTACGTGAATATTGAAAAGGATACATATTTTATGCAAGCGCGTATTGAAAATTATCAATTTAAATTTCTGCATTAAATATCATGTGCTGCAATTATCCAACTTGTGAGATTATTTACAAGTTGTATAATTGCAGAAATTGCAGCACATTTCATATTTACTACATTCATATATAGCCTGCATATTTTTCTGCATAAAATATAGATTAGGTCGCTGTGTATATTCCACAGATCATTATCTCATTGTTTTTCCTATATTTATTGCAAGCAAAATTAAACATTATTCAGACCAACCAGAAAATAGGTCGATGAATTTTTAATTTTCTACGATCGATAATGGATACATTCCATCAACGATCAATGCAGTCAGTTTTTTGGTGAATTGTTCTTGTGACAGTTTTTGCCCATCTTCGCTTTTTGCATCAGGAGTAAATGTGCACTGAGTTGATCGTTTGATACGTTCCTTCTGGTCATAGATGCAGCCTCTCCAGCACTGTCACCATCTCTGCATCGCATCTCAGGGCGTGAGAGGCGCTGCTGTTCAAACTCTTCAGGTGCGGATGGATGACGTCTCTGAAACTTTAAATAAATTTAATACCATATACTTCATCGTAAGGTAATCGATATTGCATAGGTTCTGTATATTTATACATGCGTTGTCATTCCAAAATGTCCTCGAGCTGAATTGCGTCATGCGTGCAAGTTGCAACTATATTATTATTTGTGCACTTCATATTGTATGACATGCATAAAAATGCAGCCACAGTAAAAGTCTAGTTCTACAGAAAATAAGAATATTGATTCTGATGTAGCGTCCACAAAATAATTTCAGTTGAGCAAATAAACGTTACTCCTTGAAATTATATCAATTCATCTTTTTCAAAGATACAAACGAAAATTTCCCTGTATATACTTTTCAATGAGCCAATAATGTAATCACAAAATATTTCATAATAAAAATTGAAGAGCATCCATCATCTGCCGTCTTCCGCACAATTTACAGAGTACGTCTGTCACATTCAATCGCGTTGGTTTAATCAAAGCAGCCAGACGTACGATGTCAATCTGCATCGAAGCATGGTTCAATTACGGATGGAACGTGCATGGAAGCAACTTATCTGTGTAACCTGCTTCAATCGATCTATATAACAAGGCACTGACACGAGTTTCACTGTTACAACTCGTGTGACCTGTTCATGGGCTATAAATTAGACAAACCTGCAGTTCAATGGTGATTCATCATTCATTACATTGCTCAATGTTATATATTATCGCAATTTGAGCGACAGCTTTAAGTTATATGGTTGCTTGTGTGCCTATCAAAGTTATTGAAGTTTTAGCTATAGGAATTTATTACAATGAAAATGTACGCTGTGGCTGAGAAAGTGGCCATGTTGTGCATGTAAAAGTATTTAGAAAACTACAATAAAATTTATACAAACATTGTTGATTGAGCAAATAAATATAATAGATACATTAAATAATATCATACCTCGATATGCTTCTTGAGGTTTCCACATGACGATGTATCAGCACTTATAACGACGCCAGATTTGGAACTGAGTTGACATTGAAATGATAATTGGAAATTTTCATCATAGCTCTCAATCTTGAAAAACTTTTCTGATGTTATTGGGAAGGACTTCGACCAGTTTGCTGATTTAACACGTGAGAAGTTAGCCAATTAGTCCGTATCTGTTTCATTAGTGATTGTAGTAGTACTAGTAGATGTGTCCCGGCTCGTCACTGATTCGGCTGCGATTTCATCTTTGCTGGCGCCATCAATTCCACTCGTGTTCACTTCCAGTGCCGGTTCTTGAAAATTCGTGCAAATTTCGACGTTATCGAGATACTTCGTAATTTTGCGCATGCTCACGACTCACGAGCCAATAGTAGTATTGGGTTTCCTTGCTGACACGGTCACCAATGCATGCAGTATGCGTCCAACAAGCTCGGTAGAGAAACACACTGCTGCTGCTGAGCTGCTGCAAGCCTTCCCGCGCTCATGATTTCGTACATCTCTCGTTCGGTACGCGTTCACTCCTCGTTTGATTTTAGAATATTCGTCAAGTCGAATATTTTACCTTATGATCATAATTTATGTTGTTGCAGATGACAGTAGAAAATATTAAGATTGAAAGCTGTCAACTTAGTGGCTTATTGCATAGAAAACAACTCTATCCATAGTCAGAATAATACAAGACGCAACTTTACATTTAATAACAACCTGTTGAGTGCAGGCTATGCAGCATAGTCTGCCTAAAGAAACACTCTGAACCGTTTTCTTTTCTGTTCATCGCCAGTCACTTTTTCCTCACGCACATTTAATATCAACAATCAAACGATAATATTTAGTCAGGTTTTAATATGAAATGAGGCTGCTAGTGATAATATACACGAATTGAATTCATAGATGCTTCGATGTACCGATATATCGATATTTTCCGATATATATGTGAAAAATCTGCTTAAGCGATACTGGAACACGATAGATTCGAAAGATGCTAAGGCGATTTCGATAGCGATACAAAAGTATCGCCCGATACGTATTGCTGATACATGTATCTAGATACTGCCTATCTCTGTCTGTAACGTGTCACGACGGAAGAGCTATCAAGGTAGGTTTGAGGTTTACAATGAATATGCGTTTTATCCTGATGAAATAAGGTATTGCTATTTGACATTGGAATCTTCTACATAGTAATTAGTATGCATTCTGGCACAAGTGGCATAACAAAAACAAAGGTATTAGAAAACGCATTCATACACAAACCGGTGTGATATTTTTGGGACACGGTAACTGAGTACACACTTATGCACAAAGAAACATATTTATCTAGATTACGTATAAAACAATACATACATACTGATTCCCTATACTCGTAGAATGCCTATTGAACAATAAAATAAATAAATATGCGCAATCAATCTGGAGTGCGTGTAATGATAGGCGGGGACAGTCAGGTCGGATTAGGTCCATCACTGCGTGCAAGCAGTCTGAATTCATATCATCCGCCAAAAATACATGTGTCAAAGGATGTTGTTGTGTGGATGGGCCTATGTGAGTTGGGGCGCTCATATAAGACGGAATGGTATTATTGTGCCGCCATAAGTCTATACATAGATATACACACATTTAAGATACATCTGAGGATGGGCACAAAAAAATAAAATACATATGATGATGGGCCAGGACCTTATAGCGTTCGTCACATCGTGTAACCGAGTAAATGAACCCGTGAGTGACTTGTAGCGAACACCTCCCTTTTAGCTGAGCATAAGTACCAGCCCTTCCGAAACATGACGAGAAACCGGAGAAGTAACCGAAAATATTTAAAGTACCTAATGAATATGCGCTTTATCCTGATGACACATAGCATTTCAATCCGACATTGTTTCTATGACGTAGTTTATTGATTATCTGCCTGATACGTTGGGTGGTAAGGGTTGTCTGGTTATGTGTTGGTGTGAGTAAGAGGGCCTCTGCCATACATGCATGTGTGATCTGGGCCGGGCATATTTAAAGCGACGGTGTGCAAGGAAATCTTTGTCGTTATCCGTGATGTTAATTTACGCGCTTCGCGGGAATACGAAAGTATTGCTAACGAATCACAGTATATATTTCACTACCGGGGTTAAACAGAGCAGAAAAAACTGTTGCGCTGAGAGAGTGCGGGAATGGTTTAATGGAGTTACGCTGTCCAATGCTCGTTTGTCCTTAAAGGCAAAAATAATTTATTCTAGGGCCAGAACAAAGTGAAATCGAAAGGGAGAGAGCCAAGGCCTTCTAGAGGGCCTTGACAGAGCACGCTGAGGTGAAATTGTAGGATTCGGCAACAGTGCAGCCGTGTTTGAATTGGGAGTTACTATTTCTTCGAAGGTAGCTACAAAAAGAGATCAGAGAAACATAGTGTGTAAGGTTATGTCTGTGTTTTGTTGACAGGGTGGTAGTGTTGATGCTCTGAGCCAGCTGAAAAATATAGTTTTACGTTGACAGTTTCGGTTAATCGTCATCGATTGTTTAACTCTGTCTGCCCCTGCCAGCGGGCAAGCAATTGAGTGGGACATTTCTGCTTGAAAGAAGATACGGTTGCGCAATTGTGAATGTCAGCTGGTAGTTTGTTGAAACTCTTCGGACCAGTAATACTGAAAGATTTGACCCCAATCTCTGTTCTCCTGAACTCAGTAATAATATTATTTTCATTCCGTGTTGATCGCTGATGGCCACTTTTTGAGTTGTCAACACAACACCGTTTGAACAGAAAAGCATGTTCTGAATTTAAAACCCCGTCTTGCTTCACTCAGCTCTAGTCGTTCCTGGATGTTCATCCACCCAAGTTTCGGTAGAATTGGTGTCACGTGATCGCTCTTTCTAAAGTTTCCATCGTGAGCAACTTTTGCGGTGAAGTTTATGCTACGTTGAATGTCTGAGAGTAATGTTTTCGTGCACTTACCCATATGGTAGGGCAGTAGTTTAAATGTGAAAAGATCAGAGCATTGATTACGAGAAGTCTGGACTTGAAGTCGAGTTGTTTCTTCGTTCGACTGAGAAACATGAGTGAACCATTCAGTATGGAACAGAGCTTTTCAACATGATGTCCAAAGGTCATATTGGGATCAAGCCACACTCCCAGACGTTTGATTCTGTTGTTAAGAGGGAGTTTTGCACCCATACAATCAATAGAAAAACTCTCGAGAACTCTCCGTGTATTTGCTTTGGATCCCAGGATAATGCACTCTATTTTATTTGTATTAGCTTTGAGCCCGTTTGAAGAATACCAATCATTTATGTGGATCAGCGCTGTTTCTGCATCCTTCTTCAGCTTTTCTAATTCGTTTGCCGGTCTAACTGACAGCAATAGAACATCGTCCGCGTAAAATGTCATTCTGGCATTGTTGAGAGGGTTTCCACAGTTTTTGTCATTCATAAACAGAAGGAAAAAATCTTGTCCGAGAGAAATTGATCCATGTGGAACCCCGAAATTTACCGGTCTAGGAGAAGAGGAGATATTTCCATCCAACACGACAGACTGGAACCAATTCCTGAGAGAGCTTTCGAACCAGGGTGTTTGAATGTTCAGTTGTAGCAGTTTTTGCAGACTGCGTCAATACTACGTAAAGCTACAGACGTTAGTGACCCTTACTGTGTCAATACCATAGAAGCTACAGACGTTAGTGACCCTAACTGTGTCAATAATATACAAAGCTACCGACGTTAGTGACTCTGACTGTGTCAATACTATACAAAGCTACAGACGTTAGTGACCCTGGCTGTGTCAATAATATACAAAGCTCGAGACGTTAGTGCCCCTTACTGTGTCAATACTATACAAAGCTACAGACGTTAGTGACCCTAACCGTGTCAATCCTATCCACTGCTACAGACAATAATGACTTGTACTGAGTCAATATCATGCCGTGCTACAGACGTTACTGTGTCCTAACGATCCAAGGCGGCAGACGTTAATGACTCGTAGTGAATTCGTACTATGCAACGCGGCAGACGTTGATGGCACGTACCGAGTCAATGCAACATAAAGCACCAGACGATAATGACTCGGAATCAATCAATACTATAAAAAACTAAATACGGTAATAACTTGTAATGAAGCAATGCTATTCAAGGCTAGAGACGTTAACGACCCTTATTGAGCCAATGCCATAGCTACTAGACAACATACAGTAGCGAAAGAAAATTGGTTTATGGTTGGTCTAGAACCGGGAAACCGACTGCATTTAAGACGTGGAATTTACCTTTGTATAGACAATTCTAACGATTTTATATCTGAACACAGCTTCTTGACGGTTCTGATCAGTTCAAATATCGAGAGGAAAATGATCAATGAAGTTTTTTCTTAATCTTCAATCCTGAGCTAATTTTCTATTTATTGTTCATTATGATTCGTATTGAATAAATACTATTCGTATGCCATAATTTCTCGGTAGTTTATAAGAAAACACAGATCACTTTTTTTTATGTATGCAGCAGTTTATTACAATGGTTCACAAATTCAAAGCAAGACTGTGCACTTTATCTCAATGAAATGCGGTTAATAAAATATTCAATTTGTATTGGCAAGAAACATCCTTAATGATGACAAGGATCCTCAGGGAACACAGCACACAATTAGTTTCCAAATATCCGCTCAGTGAGCGGTGATATGGATCCAGATCTGGTTTGCGCTAGGGCGATGAATAGTACATTCCTAGCTTGCTCTGGTCGGGTCTGTGCGGCGGGGACAGAATCTCCGCGTACAACACACTGTTCGTTTGAAGAGGTCCGATCTGTGAACGGTGATCAGGATTCTAAGCTTATAACACACTCTTAGTTTACACAAATCCGGTCAGTGAGGCGATGACTAGGATTCTAAGCGTACAACACATTCGTGGTTTGCATAGATCCGGTCTATGAGGCGGCGATGAGGATTCCAAGCGTACAGCACTCTTAGGTTGCACACATCCGGCCTGAGGATAGTGATAAGGTAGCCGAATACTATTGCGCCACACCGCCATTTACAGCGCCGCCACGTTATGAGGAACACTGCTCCATCCCACGCTTCATTCTCAGCCAAGAGAAATTTAATCACTTCTCCTCTAATTATATTCAGAGAGTGGCCGGCAATGATACATCACTACACGTTTCAGTACATCTTTACATAGGATACAGAATCTTTAACAATACACTATACAGAATTATATTGCACTCCTTGACAAAATATATTGTCTTTCTAACTCACTACCAAGAATAATCTCTGAGATTATTTCAATATTGAGACCTATTTGGTCATGATAATGCGATATTTTAGTTTACTTATCTAATTAGTAATTAAATTTCAAATCTTAATCAGATGTGTCAATTGCTATAACCATTTACGTTCAATCAGGGGACGGCTCTTATCGGTCAATTTGTCGGTTGTGCCAGACCGCGCTGAGAGTATCGGAAACACTGGTAGTCGGCGATTATCAGCCAATTTATTGGATGCGCGTTGGGCTGCCCTCCCAAATGGCTTTCAACCAGTTGACAGCCTGCTTCAGTTCGGAGCGGCTGTGCCGCCTCCAGCTATAGAACCTCCTTGGGTGTGCCAGATCGCACTGAGACTATCGGAGATACTCTCAGATATATACAGT
>SDVV010018947.1:0-13637 GCA_016164225.1 Gammarus roeselii | reverse complement strand
CATCATATCAGGCGAGATAAAGGCCTCATATCAGACGAGACAAAGGCATCACATCAGGCGAGACAACAGCATCACGTCAGGCGAGACAACAACATCACATCAGGGGAGACAACAGCATCATATCAGGCGAGACAATTGAATCACATCAGGCGAGACAACAGCATCACATCAGGCGAGACAAAGGCATCATATCAGGCGAGACAACAGCATCACATCAGGCGAGACAACAGCATTACGTCAGGCGAGACAACAGCATCACATCAGGCGAGACAACAGCATCACATCAGGCGAGACAACAGCATCACATCAGGCGAGACAACAGCATTACATCAGGCGAGACAACAGCATCACATCAGGCGAGAAAACAACATCACGTCAGACGAGACAACAGCATCACGTCAGGCGAGACAACAGCATCACATCAGGCGAGACAACAGCATCACATCAGGCGAGACAACAGCATCACGTCAGGCGAAACAACACCATCACATCAGGCGAGACAACAGCATCACATCAGGCGAGACAACAGCATTACATCAGGCGAAGCAAACGCATCATATCAGGCGAGACAAAGGCCTCATATCAGGCGAGACAAAAGCATCACGTCAGGTAAGACAACAGCATCACGTCAGGCGAGACAACAGCATCACGTCAGGCGAGACAACAGCATCACATCAGGCGAGACAACAGCATCACATCAGGCGAGACAACAGCATCACATCAGGCGAGACAAAAGCATCATATCAGGCGAGACAAAGGCCTCATATCAGGCGAGACAAAGGCATCACATCAGGCGAGACAACAGCATCACGTCAGGCGAGACAACAGCATCACATCAGACGAGACAACAGCATCACGTCAGGCGAGACAACATCATCACATCAGGCGAGACAAAGGCCTCATATCAGGCGAGACAAAAGGAAAATTGATTTCCCGTTTAGATGTTAGATAATTGTATTAAAAAATCTATTGTGCCAATGAGTGAGAAGTTAAGTTTCATAACAATAATGATGATTAGTTCTCAACTGTTATTACAACACTTCCTGCTTTTTTTATATCATTAACTGATTCGTAAGTGCGTATGAGAGCATGAAATGTCAGCACTGTAATCAGGAATGTGCTAGAAAAAATGCAATTGCATTTCTAGGAAATAGAGATCAATGTGTGTTTTCTACTGAAATAATGTGCTGTCAAGAAAATTTTATTGCCAACTGGGGCTCCTGAGAATATATTCCAACATCAAAGTTGTTGATACTTATTTGAAATTTTCAAATGGAATGTAAGATTTTTTTTTCGGTCTGGCAGCCCAATGTTTTGTCTGGTATTCCTGATGAATCCTGGTTCGAATTGATTTATTCTGCAGGCAGGGGCGTAGTCAGGGCGGTGTCTTGAGGTCAGAAAATATTCCAATGCGGCTTCCAGAATATATTTTGATGCCCGTCCGACAACTTTTCTTAATGTTACGAACACTCTCATCTCGCGTAATCTGGGGCCACTTCAGCAAGAACAGGGCAGCAGAGCGAGTTCCTGCCCCGACGCTCTACTCCTTGCAGGAATGAAACTCGAACCTAGTAAATTGTTTGCACTGATATTCCTGCCGTGTCCAGGCCACTTTGTCCCGTACCCTGGCCACTTCGTCCGTACCCTATCCACTTCGTCCCGTACCATGGTCACTTCGTCCCGGGCCCTGATCACTTCGTCCCGTACCCTGGCCACTTCGTCCCGTACCCTGGCTACTTCTTCTCGTACCCTGGCCACTTCGTCCCGAACCCTGGTCACTTCGTCCCGTGCCTTGGTCACTTTCTCCCGTACCCTGGCCACTATGTCACGTACCCTGGCAACTTCGTCCCGTACCCTGGCCACTTCGTCCCGTACCCTGGCCACTACGTCCCGTACCCTATCCACTTCGTCCGTTCCCTGGCCACTACGCCCCGTACCCTATCCACTTCGTCCGTACCCTGGCCACTACGTCCCGTACCAGATCCACTTCGTCCGTACCCTGGCCACTACGTCCCGTACCCTATCCACTTCGTCCACACCCAGGTCACTTCACCACGAGCTTCTGTTTCAGTAGGAATTTTTTTAGCATCCCACATTGCCATCTCTGTTCATTTCTCTTATAGAATTTTGCTCTGGGTATTACCCAATAGGTTTCCTCACTTCTCGGAGCACTCTGATTACCCAATAGGTTTCCTCACTTCTAGGAGCACTCTGATTACCCAATAGGTTTCCTCACTTCTAGGAGCACTCTGATTACCCAATAGGTTTCCTCACTTCTAGGAGCACTCTGAATCCCAACAGCTTGGAGTTCGGGTTTTTCAAGGTTACCTTATTTACGGTGCAGTGAACCTTCTATTGATCAAAGCCAAGTGTGCTGGACATTATAATGTCGCTAAATACATCAAAAAATAACCTGTTGTGACGGTTTCTAATTTTAATACGTAACTGGTTCGGCAGGAAAACGTTGAATGGCCCATAAAATGAACCCATTTTAAAGCAGTCTGATTGTTTTAGAGGAAACACGTCGGCTATTGCGGACATTTTCGTAAAATAACAGATGAATAAACACATTTTAATGAATGAATACATTTTTTTCTCAGAATATTTCGAAGAAAATACATGGCTAAATATGGACGGGTATCTGATTCTCAGATCTCTTGCCACGGCCGACTCAATGGTTCGTCAGCAGCCCCTTCCGTGACGCTGGTCTTTATGGTGTCTATTAATAAACAAGCGTCTAGGCTAACAATAACCCGGCGTGCCCACACTGAGGGCACAAACCACCGACTGGACCAGGTCTCGACATCGTCTGCCGCGCTGGACAACAATACACAGGCCGAGTGAAACAACAGCGGGCTTGAAAAGACCATTTGGCTAACAGAACAACCTAGAAGCGAGATGAAAGCTCCTCGTAGGCGCAAGAAACGCACCAATAAGAGTACGGAACGTACAAATAGACGATCGGACCGCAAACGGAGGAGGACGGAATTGCACCAAAACCCGTAAAGAACTCACCAATAGGGGTACGGAACGCAGCAATAAGCGTGCGTACGGAGCGCTCCAATAGACGTACGGAACGAACCAATGAGCGTACAGAAATCACCATAGGCCGTATGGAACAAACCAAATTGTCGTACTGAACAAACATTTGGGCGCGCTGGACGAAGCAATAGACGTACGGAGCGTTCCAATAAAAGCCCATGACGAACCACTAGGCGTACCTAACGCACCAATAGGCGTACATACCGCACCAATAGGCGTACATATCGCACCAATAGGCGTACATAATGCACCAATAGGCGTACATATCGCACCAATAGGCGTATATAATGTACCAATAGGCCTACCTAACGCACCATTAGGAGCACATAATGCACCAATAGGCGTACCAAACGCACCAATAGGCGTACATAATGCACCAATAGGCGAACATATCGCGCCAACAGGCGTACATTATGCTCCAAGAGGCGTACATAATGCATCAATAGGCGTACATAATGCACCAATGGGCGTACCTAACGCACCAATAGGCGTACACAACTCACCAATAGGCGTAAACAACTCACCAATAGGCGTACACAACTCACCAATAGGCGTACACAACTCACCAATAGGCGTACACAACTCACCAATAGGCGTACGCAACTCACCAATAAGCGTACACAACTCACCAATAGGCGTACACAACTCACCAATAGGCGTACACAACTCACCAAAAGGCGTACAAAACTCACCATTAGGCGTACACAACTCACCAATAAGAGTGCACAACTCACCAATAGGCTAACACAACTCAACAATATAATATTGGCATACACAACTCACCAATAGGCGTTCACAACTCACCAATAAGCATACACCACTCACCAATAAGCGTACCAACTCGCCAATAGGCGTGCACAACTCCCCAATAGGCGTACATAATCCACCGATAGGCGTACACAACTCACCAATGGGCGTATGCGACCCACCAATAGGCGTACATAACTCACCAATATGAAAGCATAAGGGCCCGTTACGTGTACAAAAAGCGCCATCAGGCATACATACCGATTTAAAACTCCTTTATGACGCTCAATCAGGCATACATAGTGCAGCAATATTCGTTAGTAACGCGCTAGTGAACCGATAGTCGTTAGTAACGCGCTAGTGCAGCAATATTCGTTAGTAACGCGCTAGTGAAGCGACAGTCGTTAGTAACGCGCTAGTGCAGCAATAGTCGTTAGTAACGCGCTAGTACAGCAATAGTCGTTAGTAACGCGCTAGTGAAGCGATAGTCGTTAGTAACGCGCTAGTGCAGCAATAGTCGTAAGTAACGCGCTAGTACAGCAATAGTCGTTAGTAAAGTGCTAGTGAAGCAATAGTCGCTTGTAACGCGCTAGTGCAGCAATAGTCGTTAGAAACGCGCTAGTGAAGCAATAGTCGCTAGTAACGCGATAGTGCAGCAATAGTCGTTAGTAACGGACTAGTGCAGCAATAGTCGTTAGTAACGCGCTAGTGAAGCAATAGTCGTTAGTAACGCGCTTGTGCAGCAATAGTCGTTAGTAACGCGCCAGTGCAGCAATAGTCGTTAGTAACGCGCTAGTGCAGCAATAGTCGTTAGTAACGCATTAGTGCAGCAACAGTCGTTAGTAACGCGCTAGTGCAGCAATAGTCGTTAGTAACGCGCCAGTGCAGCAACAGTCGTTGATAACGCGCTAGTGCAGCAATAGTCGTAAGTAACGTGCTAAAACAGCAATAGTAGTTTGTAACGCGTTAGCGCAGCAATAGTAGTTAGTAACGCGTAAGTGCAGCAATAGTCGTCAGTAACGTGCTAGTGCAGCAATAGTCGTTAGTAACGTGTTAGTGCAGCAATAGTCGCTAGTAACGTGCTAGTGCAGCAATAGTCGTTAGGAACGCGCTAGTGCAGCAATAGTCGTTAGTAACGCGCCAGTGCAGCAATAGTCGTTAGTAACGCGCCAGTGCAGCAATAGTCGTTAGTAACGCGCCAGTGCAGCAATAGTCGTTAGTAACGCGCTAGTGCAGCAATAGTCGTTAGTAACGCGACAGTGCAGCAACAGTCGTTGGTAACGCGCTAGTGCAGCAATAGTCGTCAGTAATATGCTAGTGCAGCAATAGTTGTTAGTAACGTGCTAGTGCAGCAATAGTCGTTAATACATAGCGCCAAAGCAGGCATATTGAACACACTAATAAAAAACATACACTACTCACACATTCAAGTGCTTAATGCATCAATGGTCGCACATAACACACCCATTTGCGTGCATAGCGCACCAGTAGACATACTGAGCACAGTATTAAAAAACATATACTACACACTAACAGAGGGGCTTGTTGCAGCGACGCCTCTCTGCTTGCACCTCTCTTTTGTAACCCCCAAAAGCAGACCCCTTAAAGGGGAATCCAGCGATCCACCTCAACCCCCAGCTTATGGAGCAGGGGTTGGCGTAACCACGGGCAGCAGTCAGGGGGAGATATGTTACTGAGGGGAGGAGAAAATGCTGTAACGAGACAGGGGGCAGTGTTGCCGTGCGGGAGGGGACGAACTCTCGGCAATTTCGTGTACGTTGTTATGATTCTTCACGAATTGAAGTTATTCATATTTGTAATATTTATTCTGCGATCACCTTTCATTTCTAATATATGTTTCAAGTCGAATCTTCAATGTACAAGGCTTGTACTTAGTTTATGAAGTTTAAATAATTATTTTTGTATATGCCCAAAATTTTTTATCAAATAAAATAACCACAATAAAAAAAAATGTGGCGTCAGCTCGCATCCACAGCCACACAAAATCCAACATACCATGGTTAACGAACTTATTGTTGAGGATAGAAAATAAGTGTTTCGTCCATTAATTCTATTCAACCTTTGTTCGTGCACCTCGACGATTTATTGACGTTGTGGAATGTCATTCCGACGGGGACAATAAGACAGCCTGACGGGGATAGTAAGACAGCCTGGGCCTTTCGGCTGTCCAGTTCTCGTGTCATACATTCATGCTTTGATTAATGAATTAGGGATGATACAGCAACGTTGCTCATTTTGTCTCATTCAATTTATTATTTAGCTCAGGATCTTCATATTGACGTGTTAGGTAAAAATGTATGAAAAAAAAGCTGATTGAAGTTGGTTAGTCACGTCAATTTATTTTTCGAGATTTGAGACAAAGTATTGGCCAACGTTCTTCATATAGGAAACTAACCTACCACGAAGTTTTTCGTCCCCAGTAAGTCACCAGAGTTACGTTGAACCTTTTGGTCTCGCCATCTATTGCAATATTTAAAAAGTTTACGCGTAGACAAAATTTGTTAGAATACAAAACCTTGTAGATCTCAAACAAAGGTTTATTAAACTCATAAAAACAAGTTCCTTTTGAAACATAGCAAGATCTCGTGTCCTCTATTTCATTACATGCCAGCTCAGTATCATGAAAACTTCATCTTAAGTTGCTTACTGTTTGTATCAAGAGTTGATTTTAAACGAAATCTACATCGCCGTCCATGACAGTGCTGCTTGCATCAACATGACTGATGGCAGCAGCACTGAAAGAGGATTGACGAGTCCCTGCCACAGCTCGTTGGCATTGATCCGCTCAAATCTTGCAACAAGAGAAGAAGTGTGTCATCCAACATTATTTAAGGATCAAGCACTTACATGTTGGTCTTTCTTTGGAACCGATATGCAGTTGTTTTACCCTTTGCTTGAGAACTGTGATCACCAAAGTAACAAAACAGGTTCTCAATCTTGTTATATCAAGAAAAGAACGAGTTATCGTTTTGTTGTCAAGTTCCGAAACAATGCAAGGAAACCTATGCTAACCAAATCGTTGAAAGGGCAAATCAACGTTAGGATCTTGTTCGACCTTTGTGAGAAACGACGAACGAAGCAATTTCAAACTGCATCAACCATTTAACTTAAAACTCTGTCGAGCTAAATCGAATGAAACACTTAAACACAGCACCAATTCGGTTCACTGCTTTATTTCCACATCTTGACCAACCCTGACCAACACTCTTAACCAGTCCCACTTTGCCTTTCCGGCACCGTTTTTTCCAGCTCCATATTTTCACAATTTGAGACAAATTGCGCCGTCACACCGCTTCATAATTTTTAGAGACTAATATCATATCTCAGCCCAACATGCCGTAGCCGTCCTTCTGCGCGGTTCCCAGCATCGTCATGCTGTTACATAATTAGAGACCATGAGCAGATCCCATGTCAACATGCCTAAGCCCTTCCACTGTGCTGTTCCCAGCGCCGTTATGCCGATCCATAATTAGAGACTATGATCAGATCATATGCCAACATGCCTAAACCTTTCCACTGTGCTGTTCCCAGCGCCGTTATGCCGCTCCATATTTTCATAGTTAGAGACCATTAGCATATCTCATGCCATTACTCTTAACCAGTCCACTTTGCTGTTTCCAGCGCCGTTATGAGGTTCCACAATTTCATTTTTAGAGACCAGTAGCATGTCTCAGACCATTATTCTTAACCAGTCCACTTTGCTGTTCCCAGCGCTGTTATGCCTCTCCATAATTAGAGTCCAATAGCGCATAAATGGGCCAACTTGCGACAAAGGAAGCCGCTAATGAGTTGAAACTAACTTTGAAAGAGCTACAGTGATGGCCCCAACATGAGATGGAAACCGTAATTGGTGCCTTCGTTTGGAGACGGCAGGCGATAGGTGCCCGTTTTGGAGACATTAGACGATTGGTGCCTGGCACGGAGGCGGGAAGCGATTGACACCTGGCCTGGAGCTGGAAGGTGATTGGTGCCTGGCCCGGAAACGGTAGGCGATTGGTTTCTGGCGCGGAGACGGTGGACGATTGGTGCCTGGCACGAAGACAGGAGGCGGTTGACACCTGGCCTGTAGACGAAAGGCGATTGGTGCCTGGGACTGAGACGGGAGGCGATCAGCGCCTAAACTGGAGTCGGGAGGCGATTGGTGCCTGTTGGACAGGAGACAACCATCTGCTGAACATCGGCGATGAGTAACTAAAGTTGACTGGTATTGATTATACCTTGCGAGGAAACAACTGTGCGTGTGGACGGAGCTCATATGATGAGGAACGAGGGCACTGCTGTGAACGACTTTGATATGATGATGAAAACAGCACAAGTGTGAACGATGCTGATATAATACATCACGGAACAACTCAATACATGTGAGCTAATTTGTTTGCACGGAAAATATCTTAGAAACGTTATTTGTTCGAAAGCCTTAGTGGATTACTGGAATGCTGTTCCATCATTGCCGTCGATTATTAACGTACGGTAACAATGAATGGCTTCCCAAGGATGGTTATCTATCTTCATCATCGATAAAGTGTCATTGTTTTTTCCGCTTTGGTGAGACTTTTTATTGCCTCAATCATCGCTTCACAGTTCAACCAACGTGGAACACGATGGGGCTGTGAGTCTCAAAGAATATCGGTGTCCAACACGATGCCGCTGTGGCAATGGGGCATTTAATCGTTCTTTACACACTGACAGATTGGAAAGCTTGGTGCAAAGGGAGCGGCAGAGTTCCAAGGGATACCTTGAAAATACTCAGTGGGTTAAGGGTCCCTGAAAGGGATGACCGGTCACACGGGCCATGCAAGACACATTCAGTGCATACGAATGCAGGATCGCATTCGTATGCATCTAATCCTCATGTGAGCATATTTCTAATTGAGGTCATTTTGGTTGTCATGAAAGATAAACATCACTCTATCAAATTCAACATTTTTCCAATATGTTGGCTTCCGATTTAATTGAAATCAGGAACTTGAACGTTGCTAAAATCTCTATTAGTATATGATACAATAGAGATTTCCTTATGTTACTAAACCGTATTCTTTTTCATGAGTTATAGAGACCATTTCTCTGGAAATTATGTCAATTAGTCTGGCACATCAAACATCAAAGCCAGCAAACAGAGCCGTGCTGGAACACAAAGGGTTCGCTTTCCCTGAAATCCTGTGAACTCTTATGAAATGTGGGACACTAATTGCTTCTCCTTGACAACCTGATGAGAGGCTCACGACCGTCGTGACTGGACACGAGGCCTTCCTAACACGTTGCGAACAGAGTATGCACGCAGTATGGTCTGTCAAGCGCTTTAGGAACGCGTGAATCATGCGGTACGATTCCTCGAACATGTAACTGACTCGTTACGGCGCATCGCGGCCTCTAAAAGACGTTACGGACGCAACAGCATGGCACCTCAAAAAACGTATTACAGACGCGTTGCGTACTTGTTACGACTCCTCAAACACAGTACGGACATGTTCCGGCTCATTGACGACATTAGAGAAGCGGTATGCCATGCAAAAGCGAGACAGTTGAGCTTAATAATAAAATTCTAACATGTGTAACCTCATTACTTCGTAACGTTTTCTTGCTCGTTGCAGTGTCACATTCTGGATATATCCTTAGCGGCTAAATATTTGAGCGTACCCATGAATCAATAATTACAGCTAGATATTGCGTAACTTATTCTGCAAAAATTATCTACAATTATTGTATTTTTTCATTTATTTTCCTAGTGACCGAAAATGATCTTGACTATAAAGAGTCAAAAGTGGAACAGTTGCTTTGATCTAGACCAGCAACACTTGAAGTTGTTGCCCCACTTGTAAATTCACGCAATAAACGTGCATTCGTTGATAACTTGGACCCGTCGTCATGACCTCTTGACTCTGACCTTTGCCCGCCACGCAAACACGCTGTCGTGTGCCGTGTAGTGATAAGTGGGGCTATTGAGGAAGGTTTACGGTTCACGAGCACGCGACGAGGGCACGATGAGGGGTACAGAACGCAGGGTAGTGCGTAGAAAAATGATACGATCACATGGAAAACTTTGAAGCAACTGCCCGTATTTAATTTCGTTTTTTTTTAGCGTCCATTGGCATGGTTCAGAATAATCCTCATTATTTTGAGATCTTTGGGTCAAAAATATTAACCACCATCTTCTTCACCTCCAAGTTTGTGCCAGCAATGAAATTTACACTAGGTGCTTTATTTTTGCCTGTGACTGTGCGTGCAGTGCGCTGGTTGGGGCCCACGTAAGGGCTTACAATGAGCTGATTAGCGTGTATGTGATGGGGTACAGTATGCAGGGTAGCATGATTTAAGCGTACTATAGAGGGGTGCGGTCTACAGGGTACAGAGTGACATACTAAGGGCATGACGGAGGCCTTGCTAACAAGCTAGCGCTTCCAAAGCAATGAGCTAGGCAGCATTGCTGATACTGTCAGCAAACCAACACCTGCGTGGGTGCTACTTTCAAGGTGACGTTTGAAGACTACTGGTGCAGAAGAGCTCATAGTTTGACTTAGAAGTGCAATCATCACATACCACAATGACGAGCAACGACTCAGCATCTCCTAATTAGACATTGCTCTCAAAGCAACAAGGTGTTCACATGTAGTGAAAAACCCAAAACTTCGTGGAAGAAAAAATTGTCGACTCTTTACTTCAACAGACTCAATCCACAAGCCCTGTTGATACAATTCTGCAGATATTTAACTTGAAAGACTGAAAATGAATATCAAGTGCATTTGTCACATATAACCAAGAGAGTGAGGGCAAGCATTCCAAAACCCCATCGCATCTTCAATGAGATATCTTTCTCACTTGGATAGGAATAAACAACTCCCGCGTTCAGTAACGAGGGGCAGAACAACATGGAGCAAACTATGCATTGCGAGCCCCCACAGTCTTGTTGCGGGCTGGTGGCAAACCTCTCACCATTGTCTCTCAATTCCAACCTACCTATCTACACCCTTCCTACCTCCACCCACCCGACCTGCCCCCTTTCTACTCTTAATTCAATGAGACTTCTTCTTTGTCTCCTATCTTCACCCTACCTATCTTCACCCTTTCTACCTCCACCCTCCCTACCTCCACCCTCCCTACCTCCACCCTTTCTACTCGTAATTCAATTAGACTCATTTGTCTCCAACCTTCATCCTACCTATCTCCACCCTTACTACTTCCACCCTCCTTACCTTCACCCTCCCTATCTCCACCCTTCTTACCTCCACCCTCTCTACTCCTAATTCAATTAGACTCATTTGTCTCCTACCTTCATCCTACCTATCTCCGCCCTTCCTACCTCCACCCTCCCTACCTCCACCCTTTCTACTCTTAATTCAATTAGACATCTTTGTCTCCTACCTTCATCCTACCTATCTCCACCATTCCTATCTCCACCTTCCCTACCTCCTCCCATTCCATTCTCAATTCAATGAGACTCCATTGTCTCCTACCTTCATACTACTTATCTCCACCCTTCCTACCTCCACCCTCCCTACCTTCACCCTTTCTACCTTCACCCTTTCTACTCATAATTCAATGAGTCTCCTGCGTCTCCTACCTTCACCCTACCTATCTTCACCCTTCCTACCTCCACCCTCACTACCTCCACCCTTTCTACTCTTAATTCAATTAGACTCCATTGTCTTTTATCTTCATCCCACCTTTCTCCACCCTTCCTACCTTCACCCTCCCTACCTCAACTCTTTCTACTTATAATTCAATTAGGCTCCTATGTCTCCTACCTCCACCCTTTCTCCTCTTGATTCAATTAAACTTCTTTGTTTCCTACATTCATCCTATTTATCTCCCCCTTCCTAACTCTATTCTCTCTACTCCTGATTTAATGAGACTTCTTTGTCTCCTACCTTTATCCTACCTATCTCCATCCTTCCTACCTCCACCCTCCCTACTCTCACCCTTCTTACTCCTAATTCAATTAGACTTCTTTGTCTCCTACATTCATCTTACCTATCTCCACCCTTCCTACCTCCACCCTTTCTACTCTTAATTTAATGAGACTCATTTGTCTCCTACCTTCATCCTACCTAACTTCACCCTTCCTACCTCCATTCTCCCTACCTCCACCCTTGCTACTCCCAATTCAATGAGACTCCTTTGTCTCCTACCTTCATCCTACCTATCTCCACCCTTCCGACCTCCACCCTACCTACCTCCACCCTTTCTCTTCTTAATTCAATGAGACTCCTTTATTTCCTACCTTTAAACCAACCTAACGCCACCCTTCTTGCCTCAACCCTCCCTACCTCTACCCTTTCGACTCCTAAATCAATGAGACTCCTCTGTCTCCTACCTTCATCCAACCTATATCCACCCTTCCTACCTCCACCTTCTCTACTCTTAATTCAATGAGACTCCTTTGTCTCCTACCTTCATCGTACCTAATCCCAATTCAATTACTCTCATTACCTATTGCTCTCATTACCTATTACTCGCATCACCTATTACTCTCATTACCTATTACTCGTATTACCTTTGTTCAGGCTGCCTACACTCACACTCACTTATATAACACAAGGTTAAATTGAACCAATTTGTGTCCCAACTTCTAACCTATCCTCAGTAAAGCTTCGCCCACCATCAGGTCCTCTCCAGCCTAACATCCAAGCTTGCTTTTGGCCTCTTCCTTGTTCGAAATTGTTACCAACACTTCCCCGGCCTACGCGCCTACCCATTTACGCACCCATTTTTTCTCCCCAGTAAACCCTCCTCTTCAGTCTATAAGACTTTGTTTATGACCCAGGAGCAGTCAGGGGACAGATGGAAAAGTATCTGGGTCATATCATTTCACTTGGGTTAACGTGAGTGGTGCTTCGGGGTAAAAAGTGTGTGAAAAGTTTCCCTGGTTCACATTCCAGGATTAGCAGCGTCGTGGTGGGCGCTGAGACGATCGTTGGCGCTTGCTGTTTGAACCTTCCTAGCGGTGGTGACAGAGAGGTAGCAAGTGTGTGTGTGGGGGGGGGGGAATAGAAATTAACGGAAACTGTCAAAAAGCATCCGAAAGAAAAAAACAAGTAATGCATTACGACGAAGTGTAATATCACCGTTTAATGAATGCTTAAATAATATACAAATTGAATCTGAAAGGACGTTTCTATTTTCATTTTGTATATTGAAGAAGATGATGAGTCATTGACTACCTACCAAAAAATCTGTGTCTACAAGGCTGGCCATGTCTTCCTGTATCGAATATCGCCACACGAGAAATAAATATGAAACAACTGTTTGAGTTTTGCTTTGTACAGACAATCCAGAAAGCCAAGATCCGACAGCAAGTGTTCATCCCTCGTGTCAGCGATTTGTATTGCATTCGAACACAAAATATCCCCTATTGCAATAGAAGTCGTTTTTCTCTTGCATGCCGTATTTTGCAAGGATTTATGTACACACAGTCCGTTATGGTGGTAATCTTCTCGCATTCATGAGCGTATTTGCGCGCCATCTGTTGCCAGTCTAGGCGGTAGTTTGACACGCGAGGAAGGGATTTTGGTCAGGTTATGCAATAAAAGATCAGACTGGGAGACCTAGAGTCTCTGTCCAGCATCGTAAGCAGAGAGTGAATCATTTTATTCGGTGTTGTGTTGGTGGTCCATTGATTGGGCTGTCATCTCTGGTTGTTTGGAGGGCTGGCATGTCGTACGGGAATGGGCATATTCATGTTTGGAGGGCTGGCATGTCGTACGGGAATGGGCATATTCATGTTTGGAGGGTTGGCATGTCGTACGGGAATGGGCATATTCATGTTTGGAGGGCTGGCATGTCGTACGGGAATGGGCATATTCATGTTTGGAGGGCTGGCATGTCGTACG
>SDVV010018946.1:0-13637 GCA_016164225.1 Gammarus roeselii | reverse complement strand
TATCTGATATTCAATATTTTCAGTCAAATTGAGTTCAGTGTCATGTTTTCTTTATGAAATGGGTGTCCATGGGGCTTGCACATCTATTTCATAAAGAAAACACGACAATGACCTCAATTTGACTGAAATTGAAATATGGGCTTTAACAAGACCTTGACATGAATAAATTAGGAAAGAATGTTATAGTCAGTAATCAGGGCTTAGTATTGAATTTTCAATACAAAATATATTTAAAAGTGTTAAACAATAGATCATGCATTTACTTGTTACAGAATTACCACACAAGCCTTAACGAATTCATTGTTGACATCGTACGAACCCCGCATTCGATATTTACAAAAATTATGATCGTAAAACGAATCACAGAGCGGTGACAAGCAGCATGTTCAATATATAGATTGTTGACTGTTTTATACCCAGGGAACAAACTGTGCAGTCGCATATGGGGAAAATCTATGCAGAGGGAACTCCAGCAGTAGGTAGATGGCGAGGGGAGCAGTGTACAGACTGTCACATAGGTACTCAATCAAAAATACACTCTATATTTTTTCATAAATTATGCAGAACGAAATAAATAAACCCATATATTGAATGGGAATGAATTGAAAATCATTAGGAATTACACGAAGTTCAAATAAGATATGAGAGCAAATATGAATATACCTATGATGATGGTGAAATGAAGTAGAAGAAGAACGATCAGAATGAGTGAATTTGTAAATATTTATCTCTATGAATTCAATGATTTTGATTAGAAAACGGTATATAGTAGGAAACAAACATGCAAAATTTGCGATAGAAAGTAAACAGACCTCTGCGGTTCCGTTGTTGAGTATATGTCAGCTAAACGCGATTTTTGGTTTGGACAATGTAATGGTTAGGATGTATGTAATTGCTTTTGGGGTCAAGTTGATAACATTTGGGTCAATTTAATTACTTATGTGTATGTCAGCGTAACGCAGATTGTTGATTCGGACAATGTACTGCGTTAGGATATATCTAACCACTTTTGAGTTCAAGCTAATTACATATGGTTCAATTTAATTACTTCTTGGGACCTGAGTCAGATAACAGGCCAAAGAGACTTACGGGTGTCTTACGGCTGGGTTACGCTTACGGCTGGGTTACGGATGGCTTATATAAATATGTGTTAATAGGTTATATATGTTACTTTTTTCATTAAATCCATCCGCTTCTTCCCCACGTTGTTCAAGAGAGTGTATGTGTTTTTTTCATACCAGGAGCAAACGATTGGAAATGTTACCACGTAGCTCGCTGCGGCTGACCTCTATCCGTTGATGTCATACAGAGACCTTATCTCACCTAATAGCCAGAATAAATTTCTACAAGTCAGTTAACGGTACCTTTAATTACTTGCCGCGTTGCTGGTAGGAATATCGTTATAACACATTTGAACATGCACTATGGGATCCCCCTCGGCAAAAAAATGGATACTCTTTAGAAAATTGGATGAGATGTGCTCGTCCACGGTATTAGGGCCTATTGAATTGGCATATCCGCATGAAGTACTAGCTTGGTACATATCGATTTCACAGTACACTCCTCTGTTATCACAGTGCTGCTTCAACACGCTCCTCTGTTATCACTGTGCTCCTTGTATATATAGGACAGAAACCGTGCAGCTTGAATCACAACTTATGTTGTGTTGGATGGCCTAGTGCACTGCGTGCTGGTCTCGCTTACCAGCGATGTCGAGTTCGATTCCTGGCTACGGACTATAGGTTTTACCGATTGTGACTTCACTGTGATAATTTAAATATGTCTTTCAACGATATTGTTGGCATATTCTCTCTTTATCTCACCTAATTTATCAAAGCGTATCCAGCTTTTGCAGAGGGGGTTCTCTACTGCATGTCCAAATGTGTTATATCGATATTCCTACCAGCAACGCGGCAAGTGATTGAAGGTACCGTTTACTAACTTGTAGAGATATATTATGGCTATTAGGCAGGGACACGAGAGGAGTGCGACTCAAGGTAAGGTCTCTGTATGACATTAACGGAAAGAGGTCTGCCGCAGCAAGCTTAGTGGTAGCATTTCCAAGCGTCTGCTCCTATTATGACAAAACATTAGGAAGGGACACGAGAGGAGTGCGAGTCAATGTAAGGTCTCTGTATGACATTAACGGATAGAGGTCTGCCGCAGCAAGCTTAGTGTTGAACAAACTGTGTTCACCTTAGTTTCACCTTGAGTTTAATAGGCTCCGACCTACTGTCTAGCCCCTCGTCGTATTCCTATTCAATATATATTCATTTAACGTATTTCGCCCCGCACCGCCATAAACTTGATAGTATCTTTGGAACTGAATGCCTAACAAGGAACTGACTGCAGATAGCCTGTGTCTGTAGCCTTCCTCCTACAATCCAAACTGTTACCTTAGGTGTTAAAATATCAAATGTAATTGCGCGCTCAGACGCTAAAACTTCTAATATAGTGTCTCTGCCCGGCTTGATCGCCACATGTTCATGGCCCCGTGACCTCCGGAGAACGGTCTCTTCCTGAATAGGATCCCAGTATAGGCACGGCCACTTGGCTTCCCAAAAACACCTCAAGGTGTTCTGGCCTAGATCCTTTAGTATATAAGCTCTGCATGTTGCTGAGCCCTCAGACTAGGTTTGCCTCCCAAGCACCGAGCCTCCGTGCAGTTTTATCCACCACTTGTAGCTTCCTCGACCTCTCCGATCTTGTCTCCCTCATACTGACTAAAGAGATAGCAAGTTAAAATATATTAGCTTGTGAAAAGAACTTAATTTGAGACTTCTTTCTTGATCCACGCTTGTGAAATAAATATTACGAGACTTCAGCGAGTTTACTTCAACACATAACCAGTCAGGTCTAAAGTAGAAGCTCAAAAAACTAACACTGGCGAGGAGTTTAGAGCTGTTAGTCAGAGTCCAAATACAACGCCCCAAAAAGGTGAAGACGACAAGAAGCAACCGGCCGAGAGGAGAGGAGAGCATCACGTCCGACTACAAGGAACAGAAGGAGCTGAACTAACTACCCGTCGAACTCCAGAAAAACTTGAGTATAATATGCACGTTAAATAAACAATAACTGAATATATATAGTGTTAGGCCTTTACACAGTGAAGTGAAAACAAAGTGAAGTGCTAGCTAGAAAGTAACTCTATATTACGGTCAGTAACTCTTAAACAAAATGGCAGTAAATACATTTACTATACACTGCAAGATTTACCAAAATTTGCAGGTAATCCTAAAGTAGGCGAACCGCATTTCAAACCCGACATCGATGCGAGAACTTTTATGCGAACCGTCGAGAATCTTTTCTTACAAAACAGTGTTGTCGCGGACGATAAAAAGTTGTAGATCCTGTTCTCCCTAATAGATATAAAACGAGGCGACGCAATAAAATTACTCACCTGTTACGCTGGCAGACATGTCACATTTAATGAAGTTAAATCCGAGTTTCTCAATATGTATCCCTCGTTCAAAGTAACTGAGTTTAGACAAGCCACCCGAGCTTTACTATGAACTAAACTTACGACAGATAATATGTTCTGCGGTATGACCTCTTTAAAAAATGCGTCGCGTGCCGTGGCAGAGGCCTATCTAAAGAATGAAGCTCTTACCAAGGGAGATTTCAGCGAAGAAACCTTATTAGTTATTACTATTCCAGTTCCGCCTCCGCTGCCTACTAGCTCTTCTACTTCCACTCCCGCTTCGATACCAACTGCCTCGTCAATCTCTTTGCTTAACGTCGTACAAAATTTTGAAATGCACCTTTTTGTAGCTTCTCAAACGAAGAACAAAGTCTACGATAAACTGTCCAATTTCAGTCCCAGAAACTCGTCAACGAGATTCATGTCACAAACAGGAAAAACTGTGGAACAGTACAAGCTGCTCACGGCGGCTAAAAAACAAGGCAACCCGGACGAAGCCATCTGGCAAGCCCGCCAACAATCACCCCCGGTAAATTTATCGCGCGTCCCCCCCCCATTCGTCGACTGAACAAAGGACGACACCTAGCGCAGTTAATAATAATCGGTCGCCTATATCCTGTTTTAACTGTGGAAAGAGCGGTCATGTAAAAAGGGAATGTAACTCATAAGCATTCCGCCGTAAATACGGGCACACTGCCAAACTATGTAAAACGAGGCTAGATCAAGCCATGGGCAAATATTGTGACCAATGTAAAATCAAAGACTCTCATAACACCAGCGTATGTATGCGAAATACCCGCGGTCCACCACGAAAAGTTCCACAAACTTACATGCGCATGGCACAGGCCGATGAGCTTTGACAGACCAACACGACGAACAAGCAAGTCATGACGTCGAGGATGGTAACTGGGACTCGAATGTTTATGACGGGAATGACGATCCTAACCAGTACTGACTAGGGACACCACACCCTAGGGAACGGAACGGGAATAGCATAAATGTCCCGCGTTTAAACGTTGAAATTAATGGTAGAGAACTAAAAGCCTACATCGATACCGGAGCTACTACGGCGCTCGTAGCTGACTCTGCGCTCAGAACTGAGGACTACGACTTGGAACCCTATAGTGGCCAAGTATTAGATGCGAATGGAAGTCAAATTCATATTCTAGGATAAGCAATAGCTCAGGTAGAGACACCTGCAGGATGTTTCAACACCTGTGTTCTAATGTTTAAAAAGAATGATCGTATAAAACACGATCTATTGATTAGCATGAACATTCTACGACATGCAGTCATAGACTTGCGAAGCAAGAGACTACGTTTCTCTCTTCGCGAAAACACTACTAGCGAATCACCGCAATACCCGTACTCAGACTCACATTTAGTGACAGAATAATCATGGGTGACGCTCCCACTAAGGTCGCCTGTGCTGCGACAGAAAGTGAAAGTTCACCCGACTGCAGTGAGGCCACAAACACAGTAGAGGAAGGTACTTCGGCTGGCGAACCAGTTCTGATCAAACAGGTTTCGCCTGCACGAGCAACCCCTCCTAGCTGTACGACCCCAGACCAGTGTACATCTACGCAACGACGTAGCGATACCGAGAAACGCTATGATGCTAGCTACGGTCCCAATAAACAAACAAATCATTAACGGACGATACGTGATACTACATCACACGCAACTCAGCAATGAGGTGGCAATAGCTGGAGTACTAACACTAGCCGAGAACAAAAGTGTGAAGGTCAACTTCACAAATATGAGCGAAAACCAGTACTTCTAAAAAAGGGCACGAAGCTATGTAACGCTGAATATCTAACGCACGAAACTGTACTTGTAGCACAGTCAGTAGAACCCGACTTACCCGCGGACGATTGCAATAAAACGTTAACGCAAGAAGACATTAATTGCGGTGACCCCAACGAGACAACAGCCTTGCGGAAAATATTGAACCGTCACAGAAACGCATGTTGGCTCCTCGGTGAACCTCTAGGAAAATACACGGGAGACTAGTTGAGACTAACTCTAAAAGAAAATATCGTGGTGAACAAAGCACCGTACCGAATACCATATGCCTTCCAAGGGCAACTAGATAAAATAATTAAAACCATGCTAGACGAAGGAACAATCTCGCGTTCAAATTCTTCCTATAACAGCCCATTAATCATAGTCAAACGCGGCGACAGAGATATTAGGGCAGTCATAGACTACCGTCAATTAAATGAAATTAGTGAACCTTTCACCTTTCCCCTGCCGTGCATCTCCGACGTACTAAACTCCCTGGGTCAATCAACGTACATGAGCACGCTAGACCTCGCGAGCGCGTATCACCAGTGCGAGATTCACCCAGACGATCGCGAAAAAACGTCTTTCATTGTAGGAAGCAGCAAATACGAGTGGAACCGAGTTCCGTTTGTTCTCCAGAGCGCGCCCGGATTCTTTGCTCGCGTAATTAATGAAGTACTCTATGACACTCTTGGTCCACATTGTCTCGCGTACATGGACGATATCATCCTGTTTAGTAAAACGGCTAAGCAACACATGGAAACGATCGAGAACGTCTTACTGAAATTGAGCGTAGCCGGAATTAAACTCAAAATCCAAAAATGCACTTTTTTGTCAACGAGGTAAAATTCCTCGGTTATCAAATGACCAAGAAAGGCATGAAAATGACCGATGAGCGAGTAGCAGCAATTAAGATGATGCCTATGCCGACAAATAAAAAACAAACCCAATCCTTTCCTGGAGCTGTAAATTATTTCCGTATGTTCGTCCCCAAATTCGCAGAAATCGCAGAACCACTTTACATACTTCTACAAAAAAACGCTCCATTCTAATGGACGCTAACACAGACGAATGCGGTCGAAATACTGATAAGAAAATTGTCTCAGGCCCCGGTAGTGAAGTTCCCTAATTACGACTTACCGTTTCACCTTTACACGGATGCCTCAAATTCCGGTATAGGCTCCGTTCTAATGCAAAAACACGACGGACAACTACACCCCGTAGCGTACGTATCGAAAATTCTAAACGATGCGCAGAAAAACTATTCGACAACGAAGAAAGAGGCCTTAGCTCTCGTATATGCACTCGAGCAGTTCAGGCACATTATTCTTTTATTTACAATACACGTGTACACCGACCATAAACCGTTGTTGGGTGCTCTAAGGAAACCCACGAAAGACGACTGTCTGCAAAGATGGGCTTTATTAATTCAAGAATATGCCATTAACCTCCATTACATAAAAGGAAAAGATAACATATTCGCGGACGCCCTATCCAGACTACCATTGGACAATGACGGCACTAACGTGTTGACTACAAAGCTCCATGAGGATCTCCTTGCGCGAAATGAGAGCTGCAACGCCGCTCTACAAGACTACATCCATGAGAAAGTTCCCTGGACCGAAAAGGAACTGCTAAATGCGCAAAGAAAAGATTCATCGTGTCGACAATTATTTAAATAGCTAAGAAACGACTGGAATCATTCTAGTAACCCAGACCCTCAAAAGCCTATTTCCAGAAACATCCTGTTAAACAGCAGAGTGATCGGCGGCGTACTATACATCGTACGAAAAATAAAAAGAGGAACCCTGAGTGATGAATTTCTCGTACCGTACCTTCCCAACAGTTTAATGCCTCAAGCGTTCAAATTAGTCCACATCGACACAACTGCCGGTCACATAGGACCCGAACGAACACTCAAAATATTTGTTAGAAACTTCTACAACTCGCAAGAGCGACACCTGATAAACCAACTTTGTGATGATTGTGAGTTGTGCACTCAAGCAAAAATAAGTACCCAAACCAGTTCCCATAGAAAAGTATCCTGTACCAATCAGACCCTTTCACACCATATCGTCCGACATCCTTGGCCCTCTGAGAATAACAGAAGACGGAAACCAGTACATACTGACTATCAGAGATCACACAACTAGATAAACGATCCTTTTTCCATTAAAACACAAGGATACAGACTCAATAATAGAAGCACTAAGACAAGTCAATTCCAATTATGGAGCGAGCTGTGTTTTGATAACTGACAACGCCCCAGAGTACACCACTGATAAACTAATTAACCTTCTGGAGTACTACAACACCAAAAAGGTGGAAATAGCTCCATACCACCCAGCGTCACAAGGACTCTCTGAACGCATCAACAGAGAAGTAAACAAGCTGTTGAAAATTTATACAACCCCACCAGCAGTCCATGACTGGGATGAATTATAACCAGCAATCCAGCTAACAATCAACAATACTTACAACAGTAGCATAAGGGAGGCCCCATTCTACGCCCAGTTCGCATATGATTCAGCAACTACTACCTTCACGCCTCCTAAACTACAGTACAGTGAAGATGCACTACATCAACATATGCTACGCTTGCAACAAGTGCGAAATCACTGTAGAGACACTCTTCTCGCAGCCCAAACTTCTTACACCGCTTACACCAACGCGGGAAGAGCAACCAAATGCATCTCAGTGTGAGATCGAGTCCATGCCACCCTTCGACAGATTGCCAAACAAAAGCTAGACTTGCCTGTTCGTGGACCCTTTACTGTCATCAAAAGCAAGGGAAAAGCTTGGGAGCTCCAAGAAATTGCCACTAATAAAACATACGTAGTCCATCCCGATTACATCATCACACGGCAACAGCAATGCTCCACGCAACCTCCACTGACCCGTCGGCAGACCGCTACGCCATCAACTGCTACATGGCCGCCTAAACCGGTAACCGCACAATGAGTCCAACCAGGGAGAGCCTGCAAGCTCCCATAGTGGCCTGCCAGCGCAAGCAAGAAGGACAAGGTCAACGCACCCCCGCACACCTGCTCTCGCACTGCAGCACTGCGGCCCCACCGCATCTCTTCCAGCACTGCTCTACTGCAACTCCACTACGCAGACTGCTCACCTACCAAGGACAAGGTCAACGCGGCAGCATCACAACCCACGCTGCCAGGCATCGCCCCTGCACTGCATCGCTGCCACAGCCATACCTTTCTCCTTGTATACCTAACTTTATTGTTCTTTGTATAGTTTAAGTAACCATTCCTATTGTCCGTTTGGAATAGTTAAATTACTAACCACTATGCATTAAGAATTGTTGTTCCTTAAAAAAGTAAGAAGTGTCATTCGATGTTATTAAAATAGACTCCGTTGTACCTTTAATAGTTAAAGATGTAAGGTATTAACCCTAATGTATATGTCACAGATACACTAATATCCACCATGGAATGGGTTGCCATCCTCATAAGAGCTGCGACTTTTATCGCACTGACGCAAGCAGGCCCTGCATTCCGGGAGAATTCCCCTCAATCCGCCGCAGCGAGTACGCCTGCCACTGTCATCCCTTGGCCCGAATATGCCCACATTCCAGGTGCGTTCCTTTTATCCCGAGTCAATTTGGGATTTATTAATATTACATATAGCAAATACTCGTCCTATTTGGACGCTGCATCGCAAATCGGAAGACTGTTGGCAAACACTAAATTAGTTGGAGGAACCCGAAATCAACTTAACCGATACGGCTATGTATTCCTCAAATTGGAAACGGAATATCTGAACACCCTCCATTCTATGTTTGACTTATTACTTTGTGATGGTCGTGGCTCAGAGCTATGGACCAAATTTTACGCCTTCCGTGACCAAGCTACAATAATCTGGACTATGTTGGAAAAGGCAGGAGTAACTCAACGTATGGATAATGCTAGCCTCAGTACTCAATCGGATGCCCCCGTTAATATACTGAATATTACAACTCCGATTAATGCCCCCATAAGTGGACAAAATATTACTAATCCGATTAATGCTTCACCCATGATAAACTTTCTGTCCGAAGTTAGACCTTTACGACCAGGAAGACACAGACAACCCCGAAATCCATTAGTGATTGGATTAGGATTAGGATTCCTGGGAAATTACTTAGTTTATAAGATTTTTGATACTAATAATCAAGGCAATATTGACGCCTTAAACCGCAACCTGCAACAACATAATAAATTGATTAAATTGACAAACGAGCGACTCGACATGTTGTCCAAAAACGTGTCTGATTCCTTTCGGGCCGTCAAGAAGGTTCTTGAGAAATTAGCCGATACTGTAGAGATAGCAGACATTCACCAAGCAATTCAGTGGAATCTAGATCAACTAGTAGCAAGTTTGACGGATATCCGGTCAACTTTTAGATCAAGCGAGCTTACCGTATCTTTACTCGAAGAAGGTATTTTAATTTCCGAATTAATTGACTTAAAATAACTGAATGACATCATTATCGAGGGTCGTAAATATTTCCCAACGTTAGACTTCCCGCTCGAAATATCCCGATATCAACTGGAACATATTGCGTAAATTTCGAAGATTCAGAAAGTATCTCATCATAAATTCTTGATGGTCATACCTCTGACGTATACTACTTCTTACGATGTGTTCACTCTAATAGCTCACCCCCTAAAACTAGATGAGTATTCCCTTGTCCTCCCTGAATTACGGAACGTGATACTCAGGAGTACCAATACATACATCATTACGGACAAAACTAACATGTATTCCATCTTAACAACGAATCATCTCCTTTTGGAAATCGAACCTATCTTTCATGAACAAAAGTCCACGTGTGAATGGGAAGCTTTTCAACAGAACGTAACTGCAATGTTGCTAGTATGTAACTACTACAAAACGGGCTCCACAAATACTTTTATGGTAGAGACGGACCAGCATAGACTAATCTACTTTTCAGAATCTACGAAAGTAACTCTGGACTGCCCGTCCCACCAGACGAGAAACACCCTCGTTGGGTTGCATAAACTTCCTTTAGCTAGTGACGTGCAGACTGACGACTTACTTTGGCCCGCCAAACAGATGGTAACTATTGAAATACCCGAGCCCAAAAACTCCTTTGTCTTCATCGTGGAACCCATGAATCTTCCTATCATCGACGTGAACAAATCTAGAGTAGTTCACTCCATTCTTCGTGAATTGATTAACAAAGTAAACTTAGATGACCCCTTTACCATCGACTTCAATTATCATGGATTGCAGCTAGAACAAATAACAAAATATTCGATATATGCCCAGACTATTATAACCATATTTGTGGTCATGAATTCCCTATGTATACCCTTTCTGATTATCAAATGGATATATCGCAGAAAAACACACAACTACTGTGTCACAAGAGTCCACTCTGGACGCTCTGCAGGAAAGATTTCACGGTGTCAAGGATAGCCTACGGAATAAAAAGATGCTATTCCCCAATAGAGAAGGAATACGAAATTTCAGAGAAAGCTTACGAGCAAAAGGTGACCATATACGAAATGTAGCCAAACATGAGGCACGTCAATTAAAAAACATACTACATAACTCACCGCTAGACTTTCATAAACCATATAATGTTGATGCAGGTACCAACACGGATAGTCGAATATATCCTCCATCAGCCCCTGTACCTGAAATATATCCTGCACTGCAGAGCTATTCTTGAATAATCAATTTAGAGTTTGCTTACCCTCCCTGACATTTGTTGAATAGCATTTGCTTTATCAAATTCATTTCTCATTCAACTGAGATTTTAACTCAGTATTTTAACAAGAAACGCACTGGGATGACCCAAAATCATAATACAATTGTTACTAACTATTGGATGTATTTAGTGATTAATTATGGTGTATCTCTCTTGCATCTCGCGTACGGGAGAACTATCTTCCCGAGTTACGACGAACCAACTTCGCCAGCCAGTGGACCAACTCTGCCTGCGGTCGGTCCAAAATACCAAGCACCCGTTTTCTACCTTCCCACGCCAAAGAAAACACAGCGCTGTCACCTACGAAGGACGACTACACTACCTGTCCCGGCGAAGGACCAAGAAGAGCGTCATCGGCCCATGTTCATATTCTCTTTGGCTTTTAAACTATCCTTTGGCAGCAACTTTGTAGTCGTAGACTTAATTAATTAATATAGTCATATCAATTAAGGATAGAGGGAGTGGTGTTCAACAAACTGTGTTCACCTTAGTTTAACCTTGAGTTTAGTCGTATTCCTAATCAAAATATATTCATTTAACGTATTTCGGCCCGCACCGCTATAAACGTGATAGTATCTTAGGAACTGAATGCCTAACAAGGAACTGACCGCAGATAGCCTGTGTCTGTAACCTTCCTCCTACAATCCAAACTGGTACCTTAGGTGCTAAAATATCAAACGTAATTGCGCGCTCAGACGCTAAAACTTCTAATATAGTGTCTCTGCCCGGCTTGGTCGCCACATGTTCATGACCCCGTGACCTCCGGCGAACGGTTCCTACCTGAATAGGATCCCAGGATAGGCACGGCCACTTGGCTTTCCAAAAACACCTCAAGGTGTTCTGGCCTAGATCCTTTAGTATATAAGCTCTGCATGTTGCTGAGTCCTCAGACTAGGTTTGCCTCCCAAGCACCGAGCCTCCGTGCAGTTTTATCCACAACTTGTAGCTTCCTCGACCTCTCCGATCTTGTCTCCCTCATACTGACTAAATAGATAGCAAGTTAAAATATATTAGCTTGTGAAAAGAACTTAATTTGAGACTTCTTTCTTGATCCACGCTTGTGAAATAAATATTACGAGACTTCAGCGAGTTTACTTCAACACATAACCAGTCAGGTTCTACTTTAGACCAGTCGGGTCTAAAGTAGAAACTTAAAAAACTAACACTTAGTGGTAACATTTCCAATCGTATGCTCCTAGTATGACAACACGACATACACTCTCGTGAACGTGTCCCGTCGAGATACAATCTCGTTGTTAGGTAAAGTGACCAGAAAAGTGCATAAACTCCGAAAATATGTACATACAAGGGGAAGAAGCGGATGGATTCAATCAAAAAATAACAAATATAACCTATTAACATATATTTATATAGGCTGTCCGTAACGCAGCAGTAAGCGTAACCCAGCCGTAAGCCTGCCGTTAGCCAGAAGTAAGACACACATAGGTCTCTTTAGCCTGTTATCTGACTCAGGTCCCCAAAACTAACTAAAGTGACCCAAATGTAAATAATTTGACCCCAGAAGTAATTATTAATTACAATGTCCAGATTACATAGGGCTAAGTCGGACACCCTTAGTAATTAGATACAGCTAACCATTACATTGTCTGAATCAAAAGATCCGCTTTTCGCAGATATACCCAAAAGTAATTAAATTTACCCAAATGTAATTAATTTGGCCCCAAAAATTATTTACAATTACAATGTCTAGGTTACATAGGTGGTAAGTCGGACACCAAAGTAATTAGATAGATCCTGACCATTACATTGTCCGAATCAAAAATCCGCGTTTGGCTTTTATATACTCTACTTCGGAATTATTGTACAGCAATATGCTCGTAAATGCATCACTTCTATTTATTAGAAAACGATAAATTGTTATAAAATTATATGAAGTAACATGATAAATGAAACACGACTGGTGAAGACGAGAAATGTTTTACCTGATGTATATAACCATACGAAAATAAAGTCTGTGAAAATACAATATTATGCATAAACACCATACATACATGTTATTTACTGGTGTAGTTAACTAAGAGTCAATAAATACTAATGCCGGTTTCTGATTTCTACGTTAACGGATATTAAATAAAAAAAGAAATGGTCGTCTATCCGTATATGTTATCACCCCCATGTTAAATTCATCCAAATGCGCGAACGAGCAATCCTAATATAAGTACACTACTCCATATGCATGCAGTTAATGTGCAATACGGCCGATAATAAGTACAGTATTCGTGCGGTAATAACATTAATACTAATAATTCTAAACATGAAAGTTCCTACACTGACACAAACCTACATTTTTTGAGCAAGATTTATGAGATATGCTTACATAGCTCTGAACACCTGCGCAACATCCACGGTACATTGTCTTAACATGACGTGAATACGAAATTACGAATTGGGTCCAACTGCTAATCCACTCTTCTATAGCTACTCATCGTTGATATCCCCAAAAATACGCAAAATTATTTATGAAACAAGACCAACAACAAATAAACCAAATTATCAATATTAAAAATGTAATTCCTCCGTTAATATTTATAACAATAAAAATAAAAACACCAATACCAATCAAACCGTTTAAATCTAATAACAACATCTGAACCATTCATTAGCAACAACATTTTTCTCCGAACATTATATTGGGAAGCTACCCATTGTCCAACGTATTTACCAAAACGTAAAACT
>SDVV010018945.1:0-13637 GCA_016164225.1 Gammarus roeselii | reverse complement strand
TATATACATATATATACGATCACAGTGAATGTAATATAGATAAAAAATATTGGTACTGCTTGTGGCTCCCTGGAAGTGCATGAACTAGCACGGTACTTTACTGTGGTGCTCTGCCCTTCTCGTCCTTCCCGAGTACCTGCTTCGGTGCATGACCTACCACCCTACCCTACAACACTTATCTGACTGGGAGATTCACTTGTTTCTAGGAGTGGAAAACAAAATCAAGGCATCCCTCTTAGCTACAAGAGAAAAGTTTGGAACTAAAATGGATTCCGTTAGAACAGCTCCTTCAGTGTCAGGAACTGTGGGTGTCTCATGTACGCGGCAGTGCCTCACAGAATGCCCAAAGTGTTATAAGTGCACGCGTCATGCTCAAGGCTTCCGGATTATTACGTCATTAAATACTTCTTCTCGCGTTCTCTATATTTCTGTAAAGCTTGCTTTCGGAGAAGCTACGGAGACATACAGGTGACGTGGGTTACTGATATCCTTGAGCGGGACAAACACAAAAAACAAAATTGGGGAGGGAACACAGATATATTAATCGGGAACATTCCTCGCAGCAAGAGGACGACCAACCAGGGACGACGGCAGCTCAACCTTGAGAGAAGACGAACCAAGCGGAAGGATCTTCTACTTCTTCTTCTTCTTCTTCTTGGATTAAGGGGATCCAAAATATATATCCGTTTCTACAGATTGATGGGAGACGGCAGCAGTATGCGCAACGGCATCTCCACAACCAGATGTTCGAAAGTCAAAATGCCGATTTTATCAACGGAACATTTTTGTTGGGTGCCGTGCAGGACGCACGAGAAAGGGAGCATCCCGAGCCCTGTTGGCGCTTTGTCAACTATGGGCTGAACAACAGCAATAAAAGTAGTGACAAGCAAAAAGGTGCAAACTGGGGGAAAACTGCTCCCGGTTCCATCCAAAGTTTTGCAAAAATGTCGTGGTCAAGGGTTAGTGTTCAACTAAGGAACATAGGTACGTTCACCATAGAAACACAAACCGTAACCCACCTTCTGCAATGGAAACAGCTGGGGACAGCAGTAAGAGTGGGTGCAAGAATAAAAATACCGTGGTCTCTTCTCCTACTGCTAAGAGCACGCCAATTAGCAGTAAAATCAAAACCTGCAACAGCCGCGTCAGCAGGAATGAGTAGAGAGCAACGAGAGCTCTACTCTTTTAGGTCTGCAGAGGGATATCAATCTCCTACAGTCCAAGATGCAACAAGTTGTCAAAATGATGCAGGCACAAATGGGCTGGTTCCCCGTGCAAGGACCACATTCCGGGCACTGGAACTCACAGCTGGTCCCCATGGGTCCACCCTTCCATGTGAAGTTAGGCACCCGGGAAGCAGTTTTCCTTCATAGTGGGAAATATTGAGGGACTGCTTCCTAGAGGGTTTAGTGAGAAGACTGAGATTATCACTGAACTTGCATCTCAAGAAAGTACTTTGGTCATCTGTCCCTCCGAATTGCATTTACATTGCAAAATTGAAGATTCTGAGATTCACATCAAAAACAAGGTGCCGTTCAGAATGGACCGAAACGGAAGAAAAAAAATAGGCGTTATAACGTACGTGTTAAAAAGTTTGCACCCCTGATAGAGGTGATCATGAGAGAGGCAAACTCCTTGGTGGAGGTGCTTGCCTTACACATAACTCCCCTAAGCCTCGGCTTCATAAATCTGTACCGTCCACCTGGATGTGAGGTGACACAAATTCAACCACTCATGACTAAATTGAATAGCGTTTTAGAAAATTTCTCTGAACCTATGCCAGAGTTGGTTGTGGTTGGGGACTTAAACTAGCCACTCGTGTGCTGACAAAAAAAAATAAGACGTGTTATTGAGGCATTAACCAGGATAACATCTAGGCAGAGTTGCTCTTCACCTTCTCTGAACAATGGTGCCTCAATCAGATGATGGACGCACCCACATGAGACACAAACATCCTTGATTTATTGATTACCAACAACGATGAAATGGTCCACACTATTAACATCGATGAAACCAATTTATCAGACCATAATCTCATCAAGATCACATCTAATATTGAGGACGCGGAGACACACATAGCCGGTAGAAAAACCAACCAAACCACTACTACAGACTTTGGTAACCTCGATCTCTTTGGCTCGGCGACCGACTGGACGAATATTGCACTCGAGTTGGATGAGATTGACTAGCGCAGTCAGATGGAGGACATCTCGGTATAAAAACAAAATGATTTCTTGATTTCCAGAACATTTCATAATGCGATTATATATGCACCACTTCGCAGATTAAAGCCCGTATCATCCATCCCTCGAGACCGGAAAATACTGATGCGTAGGAGGTGCAACTTGATCCGCAAAATTGCAAAGGCATCGGATGGAAATATGAAAATGAGAATCCAAGAGAGGGTGGCACAACTGGTGGAAACACTGAGAGAGTCCCACAAGCGGGAAATAGAAAGGGAGGAAACAGCTGCAATTGACACCATCAAGACAAACTACAAGTATTTCTTCCAGTACGTCAAAAACAAAGCCACAGTTAAAGCAGCTGTGGTATCCCTCCTCGACTCGGCCGGTCGGATGACCTGTTCGACAGAGGAGGTAAGCGAGGCCCTGAAGATTCAATATGGGGGCGTGTTTAGCCGTCCCCTTACTAATTGGGCAATCACTGATCCGAGCTCGTTTTCTGATGTTGGCAATAAACAGAAGACTACGCTGACGGAAATTGGCTTTCAAGCGTTGAGATAGTAGATGCCAATTAAGAATTAAGGGTTAACTCTGCTGCCGAACCAGACAATTTTCCGGTGATTCTCTTAAAGAATTGTGCTTCAGAGCTCTCTATACCTCTCCACGTACTCTGGAAAACTTCCATGACGGATGGTATTATTTTTCAACCCCTGAAGACAGCAAAGATCACTCCTATCTACAAGGAAGGCTCAAGATTCTTCCAAAGAACTACAAACCTGACCTGTTGCATTGACCTCGCACATCATAAAGGTTTTCGAGGAGGTCATTTGCAAACGCATTGTCTCATTCCAGGAAGAAGGGGATAGGATGACTGCTGGGCAGCATGGCTCTCGGGGAGGGAGGTCCTGCTTGTCGCAACTACTGACTCAGCACGATTGCATCCTATAAGCGCTTGAATGTGGAAACAGCGTGAACGTGGTGTACCTCGACGTCGAAAAAGCGTTTGACAATGGGTATCATGGGGTACTCCTCCTCAAGATGCGAGATCGCGGCATCGTGGGCAAAGTCGGACGCTGGATTGGGGCATTTCTCAGCCACATAGCACAGGGTGCAGTTTGTGTCTGTTGACAGCTGAGTGTCGGTGGAGTCGCAAGTGGAGAGTGGAGTTCCACAGGGCTCTGTCTTTGGACCGATTCTCTTCCTGATACTTCTCTCCGACATTGACAATGAGGTTAAAATAGCCCGTGTCCCCTCATTAGCTGACGACACGCAAGTGTCGGGTAGTGTAGCGGATGAAGAAAATGCTGAAGCTCTTCGGGGGGACCTTACTCTGCTCTACAAACGGGCAGACACAAACAACATGAGATTCAATAGTAGCAAATCTGTTCTCATCAGGTACGGCACCAATGATTGACTGAAGGACCGAACCGGCAACAGATCATACGACGATAGTTCCACCGTTGCAATAGCAAATCTCCGGGACTTGGGTGTCACAATGAGCAACGGCGCTTATTTTGCTGCTCACGTTTGTGCGATCAAAAGCAAAGCCCGTATTCAAATGGGATGGATCGTGCAGGTCTTTGAAACAAGAAAAGAGAGACCCATGCTCATCTTGTTTAAAATAATGATTATCCCAATCCTTGAATATTGCTGCCAGCTTTGGGTTCCAGGAAGGGGCGGCGAACGTCAGGTGCTCGAGGGAGTTTCGCGCACCTTCACGAGCCGAATCCGCTCAGTCCAACATCTTGATTACTGGAGCAGGCAGAGGGTGTTGGGTCTCTACTCGCTGGAGCGTAGACGGGAGGGATACATCTTGATCTACGTATGGAAAATACTTCGTGGCCTTGTCCCAAACCTGTATGGCGGCTCGGCGATTAAGGAAAAATGGAACCCAAGAAGAGGACGACT
Organism: Gammarus roeselii; assembly: GCA_016164225.1. Taxonomy (NCBI): domain Eukaryota; kingdom Metazoa; phylum Arthropoda; class Malacostraca; order Amphipoda; family Gammaridae; genus Gammarus; species Gammarus roeselii. The sequence goes on along the minus strand of SDVV010018945.1, from coordinate 9,546 downwards.
CTGTGAACAGGACCGAATCAATCATAGAGAACTCGGACGAGTGGTCACAAAAAGGATGACGTCGCTCCCCCATCGGGGGCCTGATTTATTCAACTCGCTCCCAGTGGGTACGGGATGAAGAATGCTCCGCGGTGGTGGAGTTCAAGCGGTTGCTAGACAGGCTCCTGAGTAACGTGCCTGAACAGCCCAACATGCCCCACTACAGTGTCCGGGCACTGAGCAACAGCATACTCGACCAGCTAGCTCTCATAAGCGTGGACGGAAATTTGCCAACCCGTCCCTTTCAGACATGGCATCTACCTAATCCCCCCCCCCCCCCCCCCCTCCGTGACGTTGCGCGGACAGCGAGTTGAGTGCGGTGGAGCTGTTGTAGAGGAAGTCGGCGGTGGAGCTGTTGTATAGGACGTCGGCGGTGCACCAGCATGTCCGGAGGCGCAATGCGCATAAAACACACCTACAGGACCTACAGGCGTAGGTGTGTGTGTGTGTAGGTGTGTGTGTATGTGTGTGAAGGTGTGTGTGTGCAGGTGTGTGTGGGTAGGTGTTTGAGTGGATGTATGTGTGTTTGTGTCGGTGTGTGTGTGTAGGTGTTTGTGTGTGTAGGGGTGTGTGTAGGTGTGTGTGTATAGGTTTGTGGGTGTGTATGTGTGTGTAGGTGTGTGTGTGTAGGTGTGTGTGTGTAGGCGTGTGTGTGTGTGTGTGGGTGCGTGTGTAGGTGTAGGCGAAAGTGTGTAAGGGTGTGTTGGCGTGTGTAGGTGAGTGTATTTGTGTTTAGGTGGGTGTAGGAGTGTGTAGGTGTGTGTATGTGTGTGCATGTGTGTGTAGATGTGTGAAGGTGTGTGCGTGTGCTTGTGCGTGTGTGCGTGCGCGTGCGTGGACGTGCGCACGCGGGCGCTTGTGTGTGGGGGGGGAGGCGGGGGGCGTGCGTGTGTGTGTGTGGGGGGGTATATTTGTGTGTGTGAAAATATTTTTATGTATTAGATGAACGCGAACCTTAAAATTATTCTCTTCTGAAAATTTATAGGGTTAGTTTAGAAGTGCATAGTGTTCTTCTTAATATTGTATAAGATAGAATCCCTACAGCACACTACTAAAATTTTATCACATGGAGTACTACTTAAATTACGCATTGACGTGATTCTTTTATCCGCCTCACGTCCTGTCGAGATTGAAAATCTGCCTGAAACGATATCTTTGGGGTGCCGTACTATTTCTGTTACCCATTCAGTTACTTGAAAAGTACTCCATAACGTGGCATTTCACCTTTACAGCCTTTACGACTTTTCGGGCAGTACTCCAAGCTAGTCGGCTTGAGTAAGGAATAGCGGAAACAGCTTCATGGGTAGAGGAGCAGCAGGTGGTAAAGTCAGTTAGAGGTTAGTGTATTGGTCAAGGACTCGATAACTCATGTATGAATATGTTCATTCTCCATTATTATATCTTTATTCATCATGGAAAAAGTCAGTTAACTGATATTAGGACCCATCCTGCGCAGCCGATGCACCAATGCTGCACCACAGACCCACAATCACCACCATAAAAAACGTCGTCCGTTTCCCGAAAGCATCCTGATGTAATCGTAAAGATCGTTTGATGGCCTGAGGCACGTCAAAAGTCATGAGAAACGCATGTGTGTCCTTAAGGCAAGTCTGTTACCGTGATTTACGTATATTGCTTTGAGTCACGGATGTTGTATCGAGGCACGTCTGCTGCCTTGAGGCACAATTGTTATCATAAGTCTATCCACTTGCCCTTGGGCCGGCCTAATGCCCTAATGCACTTTTGTTGCTCTGAGGCTCGCCCATTGTCCCTAGGAAGATGGTTGCCCGAAGGCTTGCTTGTGTGCTCAAAATCCGTCTCCTGCCTTGAGGTACGTACATTTCTCTTAAGCAGGTGTATTGCCCTGAGGTTCGTATGTTGCTCTGTGTTCTGTCTATTACCCTGAGGCTCGTGTAGTGCTGTGAAGCCCATCTGTTGCCTTCAGGCTCTCTTTATGCTCTGAAGCCCGCATGTTGGACTGAAGCTTGGTATGCCCTGAGGTTCGTATGTTAACCCTATGTGTCTTTATTTCTCTGGGCGATGTCGGCTGCCATGAGACACGTCCACAGCATTGCGGCACGCCTGTTGACATGAGGGACGTTTGAAGCACAAAGAGTCATCTTATACTTGCTGCGCGTCCTTGTTGCAATATATCAAAGTTTCTACAAATAATTTATAGTGTTCAACCAGTTTTTGAACATGACACTCTTTTCACTAAAATATATCATATTGGGCCAATATTGGGTGAATGTTGACCTCGCGTTGGCTGAACACAGATACAATCCCTTGGTTGAACATCGGAGCAAAGTTTCATCATTGGGACAATATTCACCTTCATATGGAGTTTTTAATAGGGTGTTTTATGAAATAATATTTTCTTCATTTCATTTGGAAGAGATTGATGCAATTAGATGTTATGTGAGGACTTTTATTTAAAATGTATGGAGTAATTTTGTACGTTTTGCGTACAACATTTAATTTGCTCGGTCTTCACAAGAGCAGCCCAGGATCTGATTAATGCCCTTGATCGGAGTCTGCAACGCAAACAAGTAGCTTTTGCGCCACTAAATGTAGAGTTAACATCGCTGCCTACTTATTCGTGGAAATACCTCTGATTGAAGCGAGTTTAGGACCAAGAAAGAGAATCCGCTTTACGACATGCAGCTCACTATAAAGACCAACTATTCAGAAACACATCACTTCACAAATCAAAAATTCACATATTTGTTTACGTGCATTTCGAATAATCGTAAGTCCTTTCCATTTCAATTATTCCCGATTGATATTCAGGATTTTTTTTGGGGAGGTATGAGCCAGCATGCAACCAATGGAGCAGGTGAGAGACAGCATGCCACCAGTGCAGCAGGTATGAGCCAGCATGCCACCAGTGCAGCTGGTAAGAACCAGCATGCCACCAGTGCAGCAGGTAAGAGCCAACATGCCAGCAGTGCAGCAGGAAAGAGCCACCAGTGCAGCAGGTAAGAGCCAGCATGCAATCAGGGCAGCAGGTAAGAGCCAGCATGGCACCAGGGCAGCAGGTATGAACCAGCATGCCAACAGTGCAGCAGGAAAGAGCAGCATGACACCAGTGCAGCAGGGAATAGCCAGCATACCACCAGTGCAGCAGGTAAGAGCCATCATGCCACCAGTGCAGCAGGTATGAGTCAACATGTCAACAGTGCAGCAGGTAAGAGCCAGCATGACACCAGTGCAGCAGGTAAGAGCCATCATGCCACCAGTGCAGAAAGGTAAGAGCCAGCCTGCCACCAGTGCAGCAGGTAGGAGTAAGCATGCTAGCAGTGCAGCAGGTTAGAGCCAGCATGTCAGCAGTGCAGCAGGTAAGAGCCAGCATGCCACCAGTACAGCAAGTAAGAGCCAGCATGCAATCAGGGCAGCAGGTAAAAGCCAGCATGCCACCAGTGCAGCAGTAAGAGCCAGCATGACACCAGTGCAGCAGGTAAGAGGCAGCATGCTAGCAGTGCAGCAGGTAAGAGCCAACATGCCATCAGGGCAGCAGGTAAGAGCCAGCATGCCACCAGTGCAGCAGGTAAGAGCCATCATGCCACCAGTGCAGCAGGTAAGAGCCAGCATGGCAGCAGTTAAGAGCCAGCATGCCACCAGTGCAGCAGGTAAGAGCCAGCATGCCACCAGTGCAGCAAGTAAGAGCCAGCATGGCATCATTGCAACAGGTAAGAGCCAGCATGCCACCAGTGCAACATTGAATGGCTCGAACAACTCACCAGCGTCGTTGGACGTTTTTTCATACGTTTTCTCATTTATTCACTTTTAAATAGGATTTAAAACACAAGGAGATCCGGCTTAACGAATAAATTTGTGACTCAATCGTTTGAGAAATATTCTTCCAATCTTTAATTGATACCTTTATAGTAAATCGGTAAAACAAAAAAATATTATAAACTAATAAATGTGAGCAGATGCAAACGTTCTTTTTTATTTCGACTGTGGGAATAAACATCAAATTTATAGATGCATTATGATGACATTGTTTTACCAAACAGTATAGGAAGTAACGGTAGCTATAAGGCTCAGGTTATTTCTTGTATGAAAAAGTATAAAAGAGAGTAGAAGTACATCCACAAGCACATATTTTATAACCGAATAATTCTTTCTCACAATTCAAAGCTGAGTAGTGGAAGTGAGATAATTAGAAAATAAACTATCATTTAAAGCCAAATAAGTTCCCACTTGGCGACACAATCAGTTGGCGACACAATCATCAGAAGCCTGTTAGGTCGAATCTACTTTAGTCAAGATATCGGCGTTCAAAGATCTCAGTAGTGATTCATATTTTCATCTTATTTTTCCAAATAACTTTGCAATACGAACGGATAACGACAAATGATACATCAAATCTACATCGTCCAAGAACTTTCCTTCCATGTATGAAATCAGATTTAAGCTTGATCATTTGCGTGCGGAAATATTTGGATTCCTACTTTCAACCTCCATATATTTCTTAGTCCGTTTACACAAACTGATTCTCACAGTTAGAACATTTTTATTAGAAAATGTCCGTCGAGACAAAACGGGAAAACACTTGATTTTTTGAGGGTCGTGAACATCCCACGGGATTATTCATGACTTGGCCTAACAAACCTCATCCATGAAATAACACAAATGCCAAAAAATCCGTTGTGGGGCGATTCTTAAGATCTAATGTTACTCATCGGTCCAATGTTCAGTCAACAGACTTTTCAACAGTCGACATTGAGAAAATGGCCTACCATAACACAAATACTCATACGGCATATGCTTGATGATAGGAACTGTTGCCCTGAAGCACCTATGATTCCCTGCGGCACGTCTGCAGCCCTGGCACACGTCTGTTACCCTGAGAGCTCCTCATCGGTCCCAGTCACGACACTTGCCTATGAAACAGTCCCATCTTCTAAGAGCCACAGCCGTCGGCCTGAGAAGCATCCTCATCGCCCTAGTCACGGATTTCGGCTATGAAGAAGTCCGATCTCCTATGAGTCATGACTGTCGTCCTACGAGGGCGTCGATCAACTAAAAGCCGCCGCTATAGTCCAAAAGAGTGCATTAAGCGCGGACGGTAGCCCAATACGGAGACACTTACATCCCGGCAGCGCCGCCTGACACTCGAGGCGTGACCGTGGCATTTCCCAAAGGGGATTATCGGCCGTAGTGGTTGGGTCATAACATCAGAAAAGGACCGGCTGAACATCGTTAGAGCCAGCATGAGGACATCGCGTTTCCATTAACGATCTCGTTCATAATATTAGGATGAACTGGCTGGACATCGTTTGGGACCACTGGATGAGTTCGCGAACCCATCAAGGATCTCGGTCATAGCATCAGGATGGACTGGCTGGACATCGATAGGGACTTCTGGATGAGATCGCAGGCCTATCATGGGCCGAGTTGGCTGGCTTCAATCCATGCCTGAATCTTCCCTAAATCTGATTTTTTTTTAACCAACTGAAGTTGATTAAAAAACGTTTAGTTTTTTTTAATCAACTTCAGTTTAAACTCAACATTAATTCGATGGCTATCAAAGTCCGATTTAGAATTGACAACTTTGGGATGAACAGAGCCAGCTGTCTTGATGTTCATTCTCTGTAAGTGGGGAAGGGATTCAAATCTCCTGCCAGTCCTACCCAATTGCAGCATAATCTGAGTAATGACTACCCTGTAACAGATACCTTAATGTTGCATTGGCTGATACTTTAATACAATACCGAGCACAACATATCATTTAAACTTTCTCATTTCTCTCTGTGTACCATTGTGAGAATAGAAATCATATTTTTGGGTTGCAGTAGTTGTTGTGAACAGGTTCATCCGTAAACATAAATCAGCACAAACAATCTTATCACCAATTTGTGGAATCTAAGACGAAAATTTATTTTACCGTCCGAATAGATGAACATTCACACATTACCTTGATATGAACTCTTTTCAGTAAATTGAATGCGATCGTATGCTGGTATCGATAGGCTCAGAATCATTTGTGGAGGGACAAGGTGGCTATTCTGAACTCTTGGTTTATCAAAGGACGACTACTCATTTATGTAGTTCCCTAATTGGTGTATTCCGTGGATAATCCAAATGACGAACTCGTATTAACGGCGCTATAGCCTTTAAAAACTTGAAACACGGTAACTCAGAGAGGGATTTGGTGTTAAAACCAACGATGCCTTAGTGATAATTACCAACGGGGGTCCAACGATGCCTTATTAATAATGACCTACGGCGATTCAGCGATGCCTAATTAATAATAAAACAATGGAAAATAAATGCCAATAGACCAAAGCTATCCAACGTTATTCAAACAAGCGTTCCAATCAGCGGATTTGAGTTTGTTTGATCGAAAGTTGTCATCGCATTACCCTTTGATCGAAAGTTGTTATTGCTGGCAGTTGCCGCGAGAGGCCGCTTGCCCTTGATCAAGAATTGTTATTGCTGGCAGTTGCCGCGAGAGGCCGCTTGCCCTTGATCAAGAATTGTTATTGCTGGCAGTTGCCGCGAGAGGCCGCTCACCCTTTGATCGAGAGTTGTTATTTATTATTGCGGACAGTTACCGCTAAAGGCCGTTTGCCCTTTGATCGAGAGTTGTTATTGCGGGCAGTTGCGGAAGGAGGCCGCTTACCCGCTTCGCAAAGCGCAAATTGAAGCGTTGAGTAGCTATTCAGTCAGAGGCTGATTGCAATAATTGATGAGTATTTGATGAAATACATCGCATCATTAACGGTTCTCTGCAATTCACTGCGTCTGAGGACAATTTTATGCTGGTTGGATTTACAAATCAAAGATTCTTTTGCGTGATTCCCCCCAAAATATATCTCATTGATTAGAATTCAGCTCACAAGCAGTTTCGTGAGTGCGCTCGATGACATATGGTTGAGTGCGCGAGAACGACGTAGGGTAAAATTGGAGTCGTTCATTGATTACATTGCATGTTTAACTTGAGATGCCAATTTTGCTTCATTAATGCAATTACCAAGTTGTTGGATTGTTGGTTCTTAGTGCAATATTGGGTTCAAAACATCTAATATAGCCAATCATCTTAATTTTATCACATAAAGTTCACTCTCAAGTTTTTAAATACCAAAATGAAGCAGCTCTGGACCGGATATTTTAGAGCGGAGGATGAGACACGGGACGAAGAAACAGCTGTAATCGCTCATGAAATTGGGAAATAAAATTGATTGAATATTAGATTGAGAAATTCCGAATGTTGCTAAGGACCACAGTCATCTTTGAAATAATTCAGAGTCACGTCCGTCCTATATAGCATGAACTGAATTTGTTATGAACTGAGTGTTCGTGATTAACTATTATGAAAGAGTTATAATTTATAAAATAGGCAATAAGAATAATACAAATTGAAAGTCAAAAGTACCATCTTTAAGTCATACACGGGTAACATTCAACCAATACATAAAGAGTAAATTTTAAACAACAAATCGTTCTATGTACGACAAAATTGTGAGAATTTGACACTCTTCCTATCATACTTGAAACAGCGTTTTTAATAGCACCTTATTAGATGAACAAAATAACATTGCCATTCACAAACACGTGTTATGCAACAAAGTCTGAAAATGCTTCAATCCATTTGTACGGCGTCGTCTCTCATCTCATGGTGTTTAGCAGTCGAAGTCAATTTTCCGCACATCATTTTAGCGCGGTCGGACTACTATGAAAAAATCAATTTAACAAGATTTGAACTGGCATGCCTTAGTCTTTTTATGCCAATTCCACATGCCTAATGCGTTCAAGCCAATCCCACGAGTGTTTCATAGAGAGTTTCCTTCGTACAACTGCCTAAAAACTATCGGCGCTGGTGAATTCGCATGTGATTTCAAAATATAGCGGCGCTAGTGCTTCCGCTAGAACAGAATAGCGGTGCTAAATAGCACCACTAATTTCAGCGGCGCTCTCTACAGCTCTGGGTGTGGTTAACAGTAATAACGTAAACAACTTTAAAACCCGTCTCGAAAGACACTGGGAGACTAAGAAAATATGACGTTAGGACTATTGCCGCCAAGATAGCAACAACCTCCGTTGGAGCCGTCAGCATCCGGCAGCGCTTGAATTGGGAACCTCATCTAGGCTGGGGTAATTGCACTGCAAATTCATTTTAGAATACTGCTAGAATGGACTCTTTCAGCCCGTCCCTGGCCTTCTACTACCACTACCAGTTCTACTACTACTCCTGCCTCGATTCACCCATAACGTGGCCCCCTTCCTCTTCGCCTAAGTCCTGGGATGTTGCCCTCATGAAAAGGTTTCCTTCGTCTTTGCCACACTTCTGTCAGGGCAAATGCATGACGCGGTTCCCTTTGTTAATGCCCAATGGAAAAGTTACCTTTGTCTTTCTCAGTCATACTCCTGCCAAGATGCATTCAGGACATAGTTCCCTTTGCACTACGCTTACTATGGAAAACGCCCGACGTTTGGGTGCTATGGCGCACCCAAGACGAGCTCTCTTTGTCTTTGCCACACCCCTGCTATGATGCACCGATGACGGTGCATCATAGCAGCCCCCCTACCTTGGTGCACCAATGAGATGATTCTCTTTGTCTCAACGCCACTCCTGCCATGATGCACAAAAGTCGTGAGCCCACATGTCGTTACCACACTATAGCCCTAATGCACCCATGACGTTGCACCCTTTCCTGTGCCACAACAGTAACATGGTGCAACCATGACATGGTTCCCATTGTCTTCACCCAATCCTGTAATGATTCCTCCGTTAAGTGGTTCCACCCCTTCGCTGGTGCACCTACGACGTAGTTCTCCTTTGTCTTTGCCACACTCCTGCTCTAATGCACACGAGGCGCGATTTCCTTCGGTTTGATACGCTCCTGCCATTTTGAATGCATGGCCGGTTCCCGGTATTCATGCTACACTCCTATCATTGAGTAAAAATGAATTGGATCCTCGAGTCTCTGTATCACTACAAAGGTGCCTCTACGACATGGTACCGTCCGTCTGTGCTCCATTCCTGCCATGGTGCAACCACGACTTGGTTTCCTTTCTCTAGGCCACACTCCTGCTATGATGCCCCCTTGCCCTCATCTTCCAGCTCAGCTCAGGCCTGTTGCAAACGCCTGCAAAGTTTCTCGCCGGAAGAAGACGAACCGGCGCCCACGGATCAAGCGAGGCCTGACACTCAAGAGGAGAAGAGGAAGGGAGGATGGAGGAGGAAATAGGGGTAGGGGGGAGGAGCTTGGGGCATTCGACATGCAAAAAGGGGGGAGTGAGAGGGTGGATGGAGGAGAGGTTTGGTGGGGGTCTATGAACGTCAACACAAGGCGTCTTGCCTTAGACGATGTATAAATTATGTTTATAGCTAGTCTTTTGCAGAACACTCTACTAACTGGTTTGCGTCAAAACTCTAGGTAAAACGAACTGTTTCCCACTTATTAACACTAATGAAAAATATTCAACAGCCTCATATATATAGAGATATATTTGAGAATATATATATATATATATATATATATATATGTTTTTTAT
>SDVV010018944.1:0-13638 GCA_016164225.1 Gammarus roeselii | reverse complement strand
TAAGTAAAGAGTGAACAGTGAATATAGCATAAGTAAAGAGTGAACAGTGTATAACAGCATACGTAAAGAGTGAACAGTGAATAACAGCATAAGTAAAGAGTGAACAGTGTATAACAGCATACGTAAGGAGTGAACAGTGAATAACAGCATAAGTAAAGAGTGAACAGTGTATAACAGCATACGTAAAGAGTGAACAGTGAATAACAGCATAAGTAAAGAGTGAACAGTGAATATAGCATAAGTAAAGAGTGAACAGTGTATAACAGCATACGTAAAGAGTGAACAGTGAATAACAGCATAAGTAAAGAGTGAACAGTGTATAACAGCATACGTAAGGAGTGAACAGTGAATAACAGCATAAGTAAAGAGTGAACAGTGTATAACAGCATACGTAAAGAGTGAACAGTGAATAACAGCTTAAGTAAAGAGTGAACAGTGAATAACAGCATAAGTAAAGGGTGAACAGTGTATAACAGCATAAGTAAAGAGTGAACAGTGAATAACAGCATAAGTAATGAGTGAACAGTGTATAACAGCATAAGTAGAGAGTGAACAGTGAATAATTGCATAAGTAAAGAGTGAACAGTGAATAACAGCATAAGTAAAGGGTAAACAGGGTCTAACAGCAGAGGTAAAGAGTGAACAGGGAATAACAGCACAAGTAAAGAGTGAACAGTGTATAACAGCATAAGTGAAGAGTGGACAGTGTATAACAGCATAAGTAAAGAGTGAACAGTGTATAACAGCATAAGTGAAGAGTGAACAGTGTATAACAGCATGAGTAAAGAGTGAACAGTGTATATGCACACAGTGAACAGTTTCTTTAACCGTTGGGTTATCCCGTTAGTCATGAGCAGAAACCTCCAAGAAACAGTACCCTCGCAATGAGTTATTTCCCTAGAACTCTGCAGGCAGGCGATATTGCATGAATAATTCACGGGCGCGTAATGCTGGGAATTTTGAAAAGCGCCTCCACATCATTACAAGAAAAAAACTCGGGAAGTTTGGGGCCAGGAGCGGGGACTCGTTTCTCGGAATTATTCGAGGTGAACACATGAATTGAACTACTGAGTACTGGCAACATGAAAGTTTTAAAATATATGATGAGCATAAAATCTGATTCCTTATGTAGCTTTATATCAGTTTCTGCTATGGGCTGAACTTCGGTGACGTCACGGCTCCGACCTCAAAGAAGATTTTTTCCAAACTTCAAGTGCTTTTATTTCACTTTAAGGTTCTATGCAGCGAAAGAAACGTAAAGGCGGATACGTACAATTTCACTTCATCCACGTATTGAGATTACGACGACACCTCTATACGTGTATTATTTTATAAATAATTAAATTCCCGGTTAGAGTAAACTTTATTTGATATTGTATCTATGATACCAGGCATGTTGCAATTATCCAGTATATGTGATCAGTTATAAATTTTGTTTTATATTTTATGCCTGGAAAATAAGAACCAGATTTTGTCGCATAGTAATGTTCACGAGGTAGAAAAAAATGGGGATAATTTTCGAATACAATGAAGACTTCCTCCCCATCAGCGTTGAAGCAAACATTAGTGTAGAGATTTAACATCAGATGAGGAGAATAAAACCAACATCAACCACATCTTTTCCATGGCATGGTCGAAAGTTTCATGAAAAATTGGATTTCAAAGGTGCAGCCCCAAGAACTCATGACTTCAAGACCAACGGCAGAAGGAAATGAACTCGTTAGTATTGGGATTCAGAAAAATCTTAGCTTTTTCACTCCACAAGTTGGTACAAAACTTAACTTCATCATGTGTACTACTCATAACATTATTTATACGCAACTTACCAAGGTCATGGCACCAGCTGAACAAGTGCCATGACCTTGGTAAGCTCAAAGAAATCAATGTTTGTCGATTCGTTATTTGGAATTAAATTATAACTTTGACCCACAATAAATTACTTTCTCGGCAGAAAAGGTGTTTATGGTTAGTCCTCCCTCATCTTAATCATCTAAGGTCGATGTTCAGGAGCGCCGATAGCCCTCATCAATATGAAGATTGTGTGATGAAGCTGCCAAACGCCTAACCAAAGAAGCAGTCAGGTGAGCGGTCGGGAGCTTCCACCGTAGGTCGATACTCTGTGCTGTCAAGTTGGGAGCCCATTTCGTTTCTGGGTTGTAGTGCCAACCTTTTTTCATAAGACAAAAGTCTAACATCATTTAGCATTAGATAGTGAGAAAAGTGATGAATGTAAATTTTCTCTGGTTCTAGCATATGTTTCAAAATACACTATTCAACCGATACCCTGAAGATGATTGCCATCTGTGGTTACTCCGTATATTGCATAATAATCTACTGTGTTTAATTAAATATACTGTATACCCATTGAGTAAAAATCTAAGTATTTGAAGATCTGTTTATAGTTCATGGGAACCTCTCACTCTGCTATAAGTCGTTCTCACTCACTGCATAGACGTCATGAAGGCGATTGGCTCAGTCCTCTTTCATGGAATTTATAGTTAAGTTTAATTTTATGATCTTTGCTGATGACCAGCTGGTGAAGAGATCGGGAAAGGTCAATGAGTATTTCAAGAAATAGATGCATATAATGCAATACAGTAATCTGGCTCTTCGACGCTGAAGAGTTAGTCCCTAAGGCACTTGAAAAGGAGTTATGGCTTTGAACAATTCTATTGTCTTTAATTTTCTAATTGCAAAAAGAACATTAGTCTGTGATCGCCAACATTCAACATCAAGAAGAACTGGAAATTGTAACAGCTCATACAATCGTACAAATCAACAAAATTACATCTTTCTCCCCACAGAAAACTGCATCACATTTCATGGGTATATTCCTTTCAGAAAACATCTAAGATCCCAGCTTGACGTCTAATTCCAGAGGCCATAAGAAAGATTGTATTTATGCTGCAACTAAAGTCATAAAGTTTCTGGAATGGCGTTTCTGATTGGAAGGCCATGAAGGAGTTTATTGAAGGCTTGGTGTTACAGATGGGAAGGCCATGAAAGAGTGTATTGAAGGCTTGGTGTTCCTGATGGGAAGACCATGAAGGAGCTTATTGAAGACTTGGTGTTCCTGATGGGAAGGCCATGAAGGAGGGTATTGAAGGCTTGGTGTTCCTGATGGGAAGGCCATGAAGGAGTGTATTGAAGGCTTGGCGTTCCTTATGGGAAGGCCATGAAGGAGGGTATTGAAGGCTTGGTGTTCCTGATGGGAAGGCCATGAAGGAGTGTATTGAAGGCTTGGCATTCCTGATGGGAAGGCCATGAAGGAGTGTATTGAAAGCCTGGCGTTCCTGATGGGAAGGCCATGAAGGAGTGTATTGAAGGCTTGGCGTTCCTGATGGGAAGGCCATGAAGGAGTGTATTGAAGGCTTGGCGTTTCTGATGGGAAGACCATGAAGGAGTGTATTGAAGGCTTGGCGTTCCTGATGGGAAGGCCATGAAGGAGTGTATTGAAGGCTTGGTGTTCCTGATGGGAAGGCCATGAAGGAGTGTATTGAAGGCTTGGCGTTCCTGATGGGAAGGCCATGAAGAAGTGTATTGAAGGCTTGGTGTTCCTGATGGGAAGGCCATGAAGGAGTGTATTGAAAGCTTGTTTTTGTCAACTGTGTGACTGAAAATAGACGATTCTTTGGATGTGAATTCCGTGAAGAAATTTCTGGGAAGGAATGGGAATGCAGTTTACTTATACAATAAAATAAAATCCTTAGTTCAGTGAACAGATAATAATTTTACTATTCTGCATGTTTTTTTCTGTACAAGTAATGAATGATGATGGAAAAGAATGAAAATTAATTTAGTGATATAAGGAATTGAAGAAGGTATCATCTAGAATATTGATGCAATGCCCTTTTAAGCATTTATTAGCATAATGAAATTAATAAGGAAGCGTGAAAAGGGATAGCTAATATCTATATGATTTGTTCAAAATAATTTAGCTCATATTTCACTTACTCTATAAAAGGACTATGCTTAAGCCCCCTATTTGACGTACCCGTAGAAAGGGCAATTGACTTATCCCACCATTACACCTACCCACAGAAAAGAACATGTGGCTAATCCTACTATAACTCGTACCCGTAGGAAAAAAATATGTGACTAATCCCTCCACCCGTAGAGAATCACATTCTACTAACCTCACTATTTCCGTACACGTAAAAATGGGCATGTGAATAATCTCAATATTTCACGTACCCGAAGGAAAAGGCCAGGTGACTAATCCAACTTTTACACCTACGTGTAGAAAAGGGGATAGGTGCAAACTCACCATTTCACGTACACGTAAAAAAGGGGATAGGTGTAATCTCACCATTTCCCGTACGCGAAGAAAAGGGGATAGGTGTAATCTCACCATTTCCCGTACGCGTAGAAAAGGGAATAGGTGCAATCTCACCATTTCGCGTACACGTAGAAAAGGACATATGTCCAACCTCACAATATTATTAGGATTCTTTATATAATTGTAATTAGGTTCTGTCTCCTTCAGGGCGTTCAAAACTTGTTTTCAAATTAACATCGCAATAAATCTTGATAAAAGCATTATTTAATACGATGCTCACCATTTCCTAATTGATTTGCCAGACCCACATCAAAAGACCTGCTTCTAAAGGCCCTGGGCTGAGAGAGGCTTCATTCTATTTCGAGCGTCGCCTTTAAATGCGATGATAATTGAAAGCGGTTACCTCCTGAAGACTCAGCCAGTAAATTAATGCTAGATTTGCCGGCATTCTATGGTTATTTCGAGCCCTCTGTGAAGGTTTGAAAGAAAAAGGCCATATTATTTTAAACGTAATTGAAATTGTTGTATGGAGTGTAAAAAATGTGACTATAGTGTGAACGCTTACAGCTTACAAAAATATACATGTGAGTTACGTAAACTCGTATAAATGACAGTAAATACAGGGAAACAATTATTTTTCATTAACATATTTATCGACAACAAAAGATATGATATCTGAATACCAAATACGACTATTTATATTTTTCAAACAAATGAACGTCAGGTGAGAAATTGTCTGAGAACTTATGAGAAATATGAATGACATTTGCATTGAATATTTATAAAGCAGTAAGAGGCGAACTTAACGGTCATAGAAATCAATTACAGGAAGAGTTCCAAAACTATTCAGTTCTAAGATTTTGCCAAAATGTTTTTAAGCCACTTCACGGCTTCGATATTAGTCCTACGTGGCATGGCTTCATTATAAGACTCAAGAGACATGGCTTTACGATAAGACTTATGAGACGCGGCTTATTATTATTCTAAAGATGAAACATTGTTAGGACTAAAGCAAGTACTTTCAACGCCTGAGTTCGAATTTTTACGCTTATATTTAAACATCTTTCGGATAAGATTTTATGTATTAATGTCAGTTTTATGGCGGTGTATACAGCCATACGTCTGTAGCAAACTTCCGTGTGTCTATAAATACCTTAAAACGTACAATCTCAACGCCAGGAGGTCAAAAACCGATTGAAAAAATAAAACATAAAGTCCCCATCCTAGGAGCCTAAGGTCCGTAACTTCATTTTGTCCCCAAAATGTGCCATGTTTTCCTCGTTCTGAATCAGTGGGATAAAAGGGATAGAAAAAAATGTTCTAACTAGTTTATTGTGTGATTTATGTAAACGAAACTATATTATTTTTGTACACATCAGTTATACTATTTGTACACTTCATTTATACTATTTGTACTCATCATTTATACTATTCGTACACATCATGTATACTATTTGTGGGGCAATTTTTATAGATGTTGTTATTGTTGTTGTATGAATTTTTAATGATAATCATAGGAATGTATGTTTAAGAAATGTAAGTCCGTACTACATCTTTGTGGAATTTCGTCATTGAACCCTAGCAAGTGTATAGTGTAACGTTTTAGAAGACGATTTACTGGATGGTGGGGTCCTGGTGTAGAGATGGCTCACACTCTTTGGTTGTCATTTGGAGTTCATCCATGTTCAACGTGAAACTTGTAAGTTCTTGTGGACGTCGATTTTAAGTTCCTTGGGTTTGTTAGAGAGGTTATCCGACAAGCTGCTATTCGTTGTAGTGGTTTACTAGGGTCATCACTGAACAGATGCCCAGATTTTTATGGCCGCACTCTTTGAGACTCATGTCAGCCCCATTCTTGACCACTGTACCTGTGTATAGATTCTTGGTTATGTCCAGGATGAGACTTTGCTCGACGTTGTTCAGAGATGATGGACTAAACAGCTGCATGGTACGTCTGAGGTATTGTATTATGACCGGGTGTTGCCTCTAAATTTATCATATTTCAGTGGTAGTTTGCTGAGAAGCGACCTAGTAAAGTTGTAGAGTTCGTTGTTATGACACACTGGGTTTTGGTTTTCTCCTACTAGAGGCATAGCACCAGTTAGGTCTAGGAATTTGTTATAGATATGAACAGGTATCGTAGTAAAACATAACATTATTCTCATGAACTCAGTGTTAAATGTCAGATATTTCCGGTATGATTGTTATGTTAGCAAATGATTTTTTCATGAGCCAGATCATCATAGGAGTTAAAGTGCAGGATTATTTCTATTTATCATAAGACCGGTAGAGTACATCTGCATCGTGTATTGATTGACCATACACCTTTCCACATTGGTATAGGTTATATCCCCTGGAGTATGGCAGGATACGCCGTATATCATAGTTGATCAATGTCGGTTAGGGTAGAGTAGCGAATCTTATTCAGCTAATTTTTATAGTTGTTGTTGTATGTTTTGATTGGTTATCATAGGAATATATATGTATTGGGTATAAATCGCCTAATTTCATATAATATTTGGTATAAAATACGCTTAATTGGATGTCACGATCTAAAATATTGGTATGTTTCACCTCTCGACCCTGGATTTGGTTCCGGTTCCATGCCGTCTTGGAGAATCAGTACCGGATTTGCGTTGAGTTAGTGTTAAAATTCTTCAATAATTTAATATACATCTCAATTATGTTATTCGCTCGCATGTCTTTACTAGATGCTTATTCCCGCATGTCATACTTTTATAAATGTTTGTGATACGTTTGCAGTTTGTACAGTTAAAAATTTATTATTAATTCATGCTTTGTTTTGATATTTTGTTCCAAATCAGAATATCTCACTTATTCGAGCGTTCACAATATCCACTGTAGCATTTTTCACTAAAAGTTTGTGATGATGGCTGTAAACCTAACCCATCCAAACCTATTCTATCATAATCTAACCAAGGATTATATTTATTTTTTCCTGTTTCCATACTTATGTTATGTATTTCTTCATTGATTTACGCTCTATTTATATCAAACTTCTCTACTTGGCTCTGTAGTTTTTACATATCTCTATCAGCTTATGTACCTACATATTTATATTCTTTCACTTTGCTTGTTACAAGTCCAGTAATATCGACTAGTTTCAAGTAATGTTAGGTGATCGCTCGTTAGTAGACTGTAGAGTTCAAAACGTTTATGTAAGCTACCCGCATATGTCAGTGATTGTTATGGGTGTTAAAGAGTTAACAACCTTATGTATGGTTTCACAGTTAGAATAAGATTTTTTTGCAGTGATGGATGTGTTGATCCTACCATTTTTGTCTATTATAACGAATATTGAATAAATCCTCTCGAACATATTTACAACAAATCTGTTATGTAAGGTCCGCACTCAACAAGATCTAGGACATAAACCATTTCTAAGGTACATAATTAGCGAAATATATACCAATGTACGAAAACATTGTTAATATATCAATAAATATATGTCGGCATATGCCGATATATTGTATGGCGTATACACGTTTGATCGCTGCATATGCCGGCATATGTCGACGGAAATATAATGTATGGCGTATACAAGGTTGATACCGGCATATGACGGTATAATTTAGACGTATTTACGGTTGATGTCAGCATATTTCGAAATAATGTAGGCGTATACATGATTGATGCCGGCATAATGTGGACACACACACACACACATTGTGTATGCATATACAAGATCGGTTAACACTTGATACATTTATACCTCTTTAGAATAAAATCTGTTTTGTTTATTTTTTACAAGATATTTATTGTGGAGCAGCTTTACGTCATGGTTAAAAGATTTAGTCATCCTAACCTAACTAACTTGACCAAGAATTATATATAATTTTTCGAGAATTCCTGCTTACGAGTTATACTTATTCATCGAATGGATCAGCTTCACGGCATGTTATGTTAAAAGAACTAATCATCCTAACCTAACCTAACCTATTGTATCCAAGAAATGATGTATTTTCGATCAATTTTTCATGCGTGCGTATGATTTTCAGTGTATTAGGATTAATTCAAAACAGATATCTCCACTTGACTCTACATTTTGATCTATCCTCTGCAGTTTCGATACACACTTCCAATTTTGATCTAGTATATTTCATCCGTTTTCATAGATAATTTCATCGTTGTTTGGTTGTTATAGCTATTTTTCATATGATTCTTGATTTTTGATTTGACACAATTCTATATCACTTTTACATGTTATTCACACCCATCAAAGAAACCTAACCTAACCTAACCAAGCCTGACCTTATGTATGGTACCTAACCTAACTTATGTGCGGTATGCAGTCGTTGACATATACATATGAACCCCTCCAAACGACTCTAAATATCACTTTAACATACATGTTATTTATTTCGTTGCCACTCTCAACCCATGGTAGTTAGCAGAGAGGACCCATTTTCAAACTTAGATGGCTTGAATGTTACAGAAAATTTTATATTATTTTTGTTTTGACACAATTCTAGATCACTTTAACATGTTATTCTCACCCATCAAAACCTAACCTAACCTTATGTACGGTATTCAGTCATTGATATTTACATATGAAGCCCTCCAGACGACTCTAGATATCACTTTATCATACATGTTATTTATTTCGTTATCAGTCTCGACCCATATTAGTAAGCAGAGAGGTCCCATTTTCAAACTTAGATTGATTAATTGCTACAAGTAATTCAAATTTGTATCCAGTTTCATACAAACGGACACATGGTCTCACACTATGTTTTTTTCTTATTTTACTTCAATATCTCCACTTGGCTCTACAACCATTGATGGCTTTCATCTCTGATTTACCTTTTCTTCCCTATAATTTTCATATTCTTGACGCTGACATTGTTTTAAGATCTGATCGGACTCTGATTTATATCCTACCAATCTGTAACACATCTAGATCATTTACCTCGTGATAGGTTTCTGGCATAATTTGACGACTTGAAACATATTCTTCTACTGATTTCGACAATTCGATGTTACCTCCGACTGACACGATGTTTGCAATTCATTACTTAACCTTCGAGTCTAGGATAATATAAACATTTCATTGAGGATTTACATAGTTCTATTAGTATTTATTGGCATTATGTTCAGACCTTGCTGGCATCAGCAATGACATCTACCTTGTTTTTTTATTTGAAACAGCATGGTTCGTACATCCAACCATACCCATCATCACTATATTTCAGTTTCCTCTCAAAATCCTTCATATATTCCATCACATCTTCGATGCGAATACCGAAGGCTATTCCGTTCCCGTGAGTCCACAAATGTATTGCTTCTCCTTCTTAAGCTTCAATCATTCGAAACGTCTCCAATCCAAAGTCTTTCTGAGCTTCATCATTAGGAAATTTTGCATACGATCCAGATTTTCTTTTGTTTTTAGGTATAATTTGTTTTCCACTACCTTAGCTTTATTACAGTCATGATGATGATTTTTCACTTGGATCATATAAATTTCGAGATTCGCTTTCTTATACCCCCTGAACTTTGTCACATACGACTGTTACGCGTCGACGTCAGTTACACAAAGCCGACTTCCTATTCCTGCATCCATATACGGATGAGATCTCCCACTCTTTTGATTCTTGTTTTACCCATTCTGAGATAACTGATATTTTCCAACACTGGTCAATATTTTGTTCAATCCGACCCATATCATCTTCGGAAAATTCTTCTTCCAACACTTGTAAACAAATTTTTGAGATATGAATATTCATTTTTGTTTATTCTATGACGAAACGTATGTCTCCGCTTGATCTCAAAGTAACACTGACTCCATTCTCGGTATGCAGCTAGCTATTATAAGTTGATTACATGATATTTTTCGCAAAACATTTAGCCTAACATTGCTCGCATAGGTCATCAACTGTGTATGTATGTGTATAGGGCTGTGTACGTATGTGAATGTGTATGTTCAACCGTATGTACGGGTTATATAAGTTAAAAAATTATAACAAAATATTTAAAATTCAAAATTTCAATAAAAATTCCATATTTCCCGTATATCGCACAGACAGCTGCAAGGCCCCTAATCCCAATGGCAGCTACAAGGCCCAATATCGCACTGACAGCTGCAAGGTCCATAATCACAGTGGCAGCTGCAAGGCCCAATATCGCAATGACAGCTGCAAGGCCCACAATCATAGTGGTAGCTTCAAGGCCCAATATCGCATTGACAGCTGCAAGGCCCATAATCACAGTGGCAGCTGCCACGCCCAATATTGCACTAACTGCTGCAAGGCCCATAATCACAGCAGCAGTTGTAAGGACCAATATCGCACTGACAGCTGCAAGGCCCATAATCACAGTGGCAGCTGCAATGCCCAATATTGCACTGACAGCTGCAAGGCCCACAATCATAGTGGCAGCTTCAAGGCCCAATATCGCACTGACAGCTGCAAGGCCCATAATCACAGTGGCAGCTGCCACGCCCAATATTGCACTGACTGCTGCAAGGCCCATAATCACAGCAGCAGTTGTAAGGCCCAATATCGCACTAACAGCGGCAAGGCCCAAAATCACAGTGGCAGCTGCAAGGCCCAATATCACACTGACAGCTGCAAGGCCCATAATCACAGCGGCAGCTGCAAGGCCCACTATCGCACTGACAGCTGCAAGGCCCATAATCACAGCGGCAGCTGCAAGGCCCATAATCACAGCGGCAGCTGCAAGGGCCACTATCGCACTGACAGCTGCAAGGCTCACAATCCCAGTAGCAGCTCCGAAGCCCATAATCACAGTAGCAGCTGCAAGGCCCAATATCGCACTACAGCTGCAAGGCCCATAATCACAGTGGCAGCTGCAAGGCCCAATATCGCAATGACAGCTGCAAGGCCCATAATCACAGTAGCAGCTGCAAGGCCCATTATCGCGAAGGCAGCTGCATGGCCCACTATCGCAGAGGCAGCTTGCAAGACCCATTATCACAGTGGCAGCTGCAAGGCCCATAATCACAGCGGCAGCGGCAATACCCATGATCACAGTGGCAGCTGCAAGGCACATGATCACAGTGGCAGCTGCTAGGCCCATAGTCACAGTGGCAGCGGCAAGACCCATTATCACAGTGGCAGCTACTGGCCCATAATCACAGTGGCAGCGGCAAGGCCCATGATCACAGTGTCAGCTGTAAGGCCTGCTCCATTCCAATGCTTGTATTTAACTGACGACAGCGCAAACAACGGCTTCCAGGAATTGGGAATGCAACATCGTCACTTCAAAGACATGGAAATTAGCTTCTCTGGAACACGTCGGGTAACCTGATCTGTAAGGGGACGGGGATCTGACATGGCTTCAGGACGAGAGGATCCAACATAGCTTGAGGACGAATTGTTCAACCACGCAGATTAGGAGTCTGATCTCTTTAGTTTGTATGGGGGAAGAGCATTCTATAAGTCATTAACAAACTATACCAGTTTGAATAATACCAGATCATTCAAAATGGATTAGTCAAACAAACGGATTATTTAGTATCTTTTAGATCAGTAATTGGCGAGTCAATCTTTACTTGTTCAATAAGTATCAAGACGTTTTTTGATACTATTGTCTATACCTGATAAACCTGTATCGGCTCAATCAAAACCTGATCTATCGGGACCAGGTGAATACAGACCGGTCAATCAATATGCCGGCACGGCATGTGTACCACCAGTTCAATCGATAGGTTTATATCAATTCAATCTAAACTGTTTTGATCAACTCCCGATTACAATGTGCCAGTATGCTCTGTGCCATAACAAATTGAAATGTAGTAAATCTCTACAATGTCCATTTGTAATAATAAATAATTGGTCACTTATATCTTCATTATATTATAACAATCTAAAGGAGCTGAAACTACATCACAATCTATCAAACCAATTTGAAACGTATCATTCCATAACAGTTCAATATAGTCCAGACCAATTTATACAACTCTAATCTACATTAATCCAATCTAAACAGTATAACTCGTATATGATCAACTTATTCACTTCAGTATATACCCGATTGCCTTGAAACAACACTTGATTGATTCAGTATTTATTATTTATTTATTATATTTATTATATCAATCTGTATTAGTTTATACCCTATCGGATTTTATCTGACCGATTTGTGGCACCGGATTAAACAATACCAGTTTAGTTTCGAAAAATTCGAACTACTCCATTTGATTCGATAACAACCTATCCCCGGGATAGTCACTGTGAAGGGGATTGACGAGAGGCCCTAATTCCTGTACCAAATGCTACCCTCTCCATCAATGACGTCACCAGGAGGAGCTTAAGCCCATCCTACTGCGTCTACCTTCTCCTTCACTGCATCGGTCTTATCCTTAAACCAGTTCTCACTAAATTTTGAAGAGCTTATCTCTCACTATCATCAATACACAAGGGAGCCATCCGTTCGTCTTCAATATATTCCTCCCCGAGAGCCACAATCCCCTCTCCAAGTGTTGGGATCAGACCGAAATCTTGGAGGCGTGGGGATCTTCACAAAATTCCCTCTGGAGTCTGAGACGCGCCACGTTCACGTTAAGACACTCCTCCCGTTATTACAACGGATTGTTTTTAGCGGTCTTTCGGAGAGATAAACACCGAGAAGTTATTCGCGACAGCACGTTCCGAATGTGGCAGAACCTTTGTGTTTGGGAACAAGGATAGTGGATCTAGCAATTGCCCTGATTGATGACCAAATTGTCTGTAAAGGATGATATAGACCCACGTAAAGGAGGACAAAGTTACACGTCGAATATTTTTTTTACTTAGATGAAGATAGACTAATAGCTTGATCTTATCGAGTCAGGACTAGATAATTGTTTATGATGTCCTTCCCTACGATGAATGAGTCACGTTACAAATACGAGTATACTTCCATCCACGCCAAAACAACAATAATCTAGATAAAGTGGTAATTTTCTTATTTCTTAAATTAAAATTCACTTCGAAATCGTTTCGTTTTAATTATTAATTACAACTACAAAAACGGATGACTGAACAGTCATCCTTGAGATTTATCCATGCAATTCTTGAGATTTCCTTGAGTCATCCTTTAGTCATCCTAAAGTCATCCATGAGATCTCCCTCACGCAAATAAACAATCTGGAGGCCTACGACAGGCACGTTATCCTAGCTATTTGTGCCACTCTTTCCGAAAGGATCCGCGGCACGCCAGACATGGCGCAGCTCGCGAGGAACAGAGGCCAACATTCACCTCGCGCACACCCTCTCAAGATTATCGAAGGAAATATCCGAAAGGGGACCAGACATTGACGCGATCATTTGGCAAACTTGGTTAGACCAGCCTTTCATAAGTCATCGATGCTGCTCATGGGCTCTATATTACATATATAC